>CAIGRS010087989.1:0-18750 GCA_903798395.1 Fraxinus floribunda | reverse complement strand
CTATGAAGTAATTACTAATATACAAATTGTAAAATGTTGCATTTCTAAGAAAATACCACACATGGATGTATAAAATACTTCTGCAAGAAACAACATAATAAAAGAAATTAATTTTAACTTTTATAGTCCGACCACAGTATGTGTTATTATAGGTGCATTACTGTAATTGTAATATTTCAATGTTCATCATTTTTTCCCATGTAATTTTGTCGTTAGGCCTTTGAGAAAAAAATGTAGCTTCCTGCATTTTTGGTTTCGGAAGTTTTGCATAGTTGTACAAATTTTGATACATCATTTACATCGTTCATTTGGGAGTATAATACTGAAGCCTTGTTTATCCACAACAGCTGAGAGTTTAGAGAACCATGGGAGATTCAATGGATTTGGCTGGGGATGGAGGTGTGCTTAAGACAATTGTGCGGCGTGCCAAACCCGATGCAATTGCCCCATCAGAGAGCCTTCCTCTTCTTGATGGTACGTTCATGTAGTTGATTCAGGCACTCTACGATTTGATGTTAATTTCCATTTTCATGGGAATCTTAAAGTTCTGACAGCAGTTGATTTCATATTTTCAAACACAACAATGTTAAAGCTGGGACCTGACAAGTTCTGCATTTTATGACATAAGTGACATGACTAGAATTTGTTAGTTCGAGAAGGCAAATAAATGATAAAATGGGAAACTGAGAACATAATTATATTGCTACTTTCTTGGAAAAATAAATGAGGACAAGGGTTAAAATCAACCACCACCTTGTAAGGAACTAGGAAAATAGAAGATCACCCAATAAAAACATTATAAGATGATGCTTTAGCCTTTAGTGAAAGTACGTGAAGCTCTCTATTTTCTAAAACTATTTTAGAGATTCATTTAACCTCATGTTGCTTAGTTTTGAAGTCCAAAAAGTGGAGTCCTTGAATCGTGGACTTAGAAACTGTAAAAGTCAGTTTAACGAATATGATCAACCTCTATCTTGCATTTTACTGTAACCAGTTTTGCGTTTTTCTTCCAGCAAGTTTTTTTCTCTTAAGTCAATTGCTTTTAACTCTCTTTAATTTATTTACTGTGTTTTCCTATATACATAATTTGGTGAAATAGTTGTGTTTTCTAGTTTAAATCGCTAGTCAAGAAAATCATATTTTTCCCAAATTACTATTTAAATTGCTGTCATTGTTTTTCAAGTTACTTGGCTTATAAAAGTATACGGAAACAAACCACTTGTACAAAAGTATTTTACCTTGATAAATTTGAAAAATTGTAAAGGAATGTAAAATAATGCACACGAAAATCCTTTTCTTTTCCTTTCTCTCTCTACCTTGTGTATGAATAAAATATATTATACGATGATATTGT
The DNA here is from genome assembly GCA_903798395.1 of Fraxinus floribunda. Lineage (NCBI taxonomy): Eukaryota > Viridiplantae > Streptophyta > Magnoliopsida > Lamiales > Oleaceae > Fraxinus > Fraxinus floribunda. Next base: position 17,396 of record CAIGRS010087989.1, on the reverse strand, counting down.
TGGATTCTCTCTCTATCTTTGATTTTCTTTCTGCCGTATACAGTATCTTTTGTGGTGAATGATAAGGCCTCTGACATGAAATTTATAGTTGAAAAAGACCATATAGTTTTGGTACAATAGGTCTCCCACTAGTAAAAAATGTCTCAATATTGGGGTGATGATAATCTACAAGTCATAATTACCCATTCAATATAATATGTTGATAGGACGACACGTGGACAACTTATTGAATGGAAAAACTATTATACAAATTGAAAGAATGAATAAGGTATTGTTTGGATAGTACTCCACTAATTTTTTTCTATTATGTTGTCGCGTGTGGAAGGTTAGGGAAAAGATAATTAACATAAATTTATGATTCCTAAGATAACATTGGATCATAATTAACAATTTAACAGCTATTAGAAATAGGATTACCATTGAACTTTTATCATAAGCAGTTTAGGATTACAATTAATCTTTATCCTATACAAATCAAGGCTGTCGTAGAATTCTAAATCATCAACCAAATTTAAATAAAACTACCAATTAAAGTTAACTTCTTTGGACTTCAATATCTTGGACCTAGCTTATCCAAATTAACTTTTCTTGAGTCCATGGTGCGTCATTTAATGCGATCCTACCCTACTTTGAAGTACTAAAACTTGCTTTATCAAAACCCCAATGGTCACCAGTTCGAGTCCCCTCAGGGCTACTGAGGTGAGTATCCGGCCGTAAATTTCAGGGCCTCGTGGGATTAGTCGAAGTGCGCACAAGCTGATCCGGACGTCCACGGTTATCAGAAAAAAAAAAAACTCCTGCATTTCTTCCGGCCACCTGTTTTCTTACTATTTTGCTCACTGATTTCTTCCAACTATCTGATTTGCTTTTGCTTACTGTTTTCTTTCATCAGTTTGCATTTCTTCGTTTCTGACATGACGATCTCCGACTCATGTCGGGCACTAATACGTCGACGCAATCAGCGTGTTGGTGCTATCTAGTGATTTGTATAGTTTGGGGACTCTTTAATGGATGCTAAGGAATCTAGAAGTATGTCCCACTTTGAGGGTAGACTTAATGAGCTTCTCAAGTACTAAACTAGTCTCTCAACTCAATTAAATTACTTGTTTTGATCATTGTAATGCTTAAATTCTTTTCCAATTTATTTAAATTTCGGGGCATAAAATTTATCTCGTAAGTAACTCTTGTCAATTGCTAATGCTTGGTAACCTTTTTCAAGGTAACATTGTTTGGGTAGCCCCTTTCTTGGTCAGAATGAAATATGGCATTGATCTGATGGTTTGCTTATTTATATTCATTTTACAAACAAAGCACTTCATTTAAAAATTGTACAGTGTGAGATCTTATCTATCCTTCCATGTCAAATTGTTGTTTTTAATCTAACTGCATCAAGTTTAGTGTCAATTCAAACTGCTAGCCATTCCACTTGACCCTATTCAACAACAACAGAATGCTGTATTTAATTTTCTACTTTCACTTTTCAAGCTATCTAACTAATTGTTAAATCTATAACTAACCATCCGTTTGGGAATAATTTATTAACGATTGAATTTATAAATAAATAGAAATGAGCAGGGAAGAAGTGGATAGTATTTGTAGGTTCATTGTATTGTGTTGTTGAAAATAAAGTATGAAAATCTATGAATGATTTATAAAGTTTGCCAAATGAAGCTTAAATTTTCCAAATGTTACATCAATATCTAAGGTTCACAATATAACTCATTCGTAGTCAGAGTCTTGGCCTAGTTTGCTATGCCCTCTAATCTATTTCCAAAATTCCAAACCTATATTCTTATAGAAAGTAGTCAAAATGTTTCTTAGACGAATTAATGGCGGGCAAGTATTTCAAAGATGAAGGAACCCTTTATAAAGGACATTTTTGTATTACTTGGGCAAGTATTCCAAAGATGAAGGAAGCCTTTATAAAGGACATTTTTGGGTTACTTTTTTTTAGTAGTGAATGGAGGGTATTTTCAAGAGAATTTAAGAAGATGGCCTCTAAATAGGCCTAAACCACTCAAACTGAGTAGGGTATTGCTCTACAAAATTGTTTATCTTAGAGCATGTATGAGAAGTGCTTATAAACGGTATAAATTATAAATAAATAGAAATGAGTTGTGGATAAGTGAATAATGTTTGTAGGTTCATTACACTGTGTGGGCAAAAGTGGCTTGAGTGTTTATAAATAATTTATAAACATGATCCAAATATAGGCTTAGTTGAAAAGGCAAATCAAGTCATAGAATGTGCCAATGTGGAAAGAGGATATGAAAATGGATGCATCGAAATGAAGGTAGTTGTGCATTTTGACTTACCCTAAGAGTTCACGTCCTCGAATGATCTAGTTTTCCTAGTAATACAAGTTTTTGGCTTGGATAAGCCAAGGTAGAATGAAGCATACTAGTAATGAGGAATAAATTACTAAATGCAACAATTGTTTCACTTGGACAATATTCCCTAGAACAAATTACTAAAATGAGTTTATATCCAAGTTTGCATTCAGTTTTGACTAATCCCATCTATAAATCAATACTGAAACTATATTTACTTAATGCAAGATATGTTATTTTACTTCTAAGATATTGATTGAAAGAAAGCTCTTAAGAGATACATATTTACTAACTGTAAAAGAAAGTAAGGAGCCAGGTTAACCAATAGCTGAGCAAGAATGGTGATAAAGATACAATTGCTAACAATAAAATGAACGGTGATATTGCTCTTGCATCATTGATAGGCGAAAGGGTAACATGAATAAAATTTACCTCGATTTATTTGGGTTCTTAAGTAAACACCTTGAACGCTAATCTCCTTCCAAAACACTTCATTTGAGAAATTGTCTCGGACCTTAAAAAGACTCACGTGGTGGAGTTGCCGATAACCCATCTCCTTGTTAGGTGGTTCATTTGGATTTGTACCATGAAAACATACCTCGAAAAGGTTAATTATTACAAAATGAACTGTGTTTACCCCTAACTATTACAAATTGCACTCCAAGCGTTTTAGAAATTTGGTGCGTTCAAACAAAAATTTTGTTTATAAGCAAAATATGAAATAAGAAAATGCATAAATGCTAGAATAAGAGCTTAACTTGGAGCTAAAGTTGTAAGTTTTTTTTGTAGAAAATAGATGGAATGATACTATTCGTAGTTATATTACAAAGCAAAGGAAAGAGGTGAAGTAATTGGTGTATTTTATGGATTTTTTTTTTTTGAATTTCAAATGAGTGGAGAAGATGGAAAGTTGTGGAGTTTATGTTTTGAATTTCAAAATTTGTCCTAATTTCCAAGATGCAAACAAAGTGCGTGATGTTTGTTTCTGTTTTGAATATAGAGGGTATTTTGGATGAAACATTATATTTGGAGTTATGGTCTATAATCGCACTTGTGCGGCTATTTGAACTAAATCTACAAAATAAATTTGTTTGTCCAAAGTATAAATTTCAAGACAAAAACAAAAACCGAACACTCTTGTCTTCATTTTTGAAAATAGGAATTTGAAATTCAAAATAAAAACTCCATAAACATTTCATCTTCTCTCCTCATTTGAAATTCAAAAACTTCCATCTTTTCCATTCTTTGCTTTTGTGCTTGGTATGATATCAAATAGTGTCGTTTCATATTTTTACTTCAACAACTTGGAACTTTAGCTATAAAAAGCTCTCATTCTTGCATTTCCTTTTCACATTTGGTTTGTTTATACAAAATTTTCGATTGTCGAGTTGAACAAGCTGATTTTATTACTTTGTATTACAAATGACATTACCATTTGTAGAGTTGGGTCGAACAAATCTACACAAACAGTAGAGAGCCATTCGTTATAGTTATCGAAACACTAGAGAAGACACTTTTCTAAGAGTTGGGTCAAACAACTATTCACAAATTGCAGAGTGCCATTTTGGTCACCAAGACGACCCTCAACCATTTTGTTATAATTATTTAAAATGATACTCTGCCTTTTTGAATTAAGGGTATCAAGACTTTAATGAGCTGTGAGGCCTTTAAACTTGCAATGTTGAGCGAATATCCTTTAAAGTCGTATGCTAGTTGTCAACCTACCACAGTAGTCTTTTATCTGGGCATTGGGCCTGCCATGAAAAAAAAAGCATGGGCAGTGTTAAAAATATTGCACACGTGTCTCTCTACAGAGATTTGAACAAGGCAATTTGAGCATTTCATGGAAACCAACATTTACACAAGTTAAAGCCTAAATTTTGAGATATCTTGCAAGATAAATTTTATGCTAATTAGGCATCTTGCATTTAGTGTCGACCCAAAAAATAGCTGCATCCAATGGGGATTACAGGATTTCTACATAAACTTGTTACTTGTCTGCTAACTTGTAATAAACTAATTTCTTTATGTAATTTCGAATAGGTCTTGAATTTAGCTTTGCCTTGGAACTGCACGTGTATTTGGCAGATGGGAAATCTTGTAGAGGATAATGAACTTTCTATTCCTAAAAATATAGAATGGAAAGAATTTTGCTCCAGGTTTCTTTAGCTCACCTTTCTTTATCCTGTAGTAGATAGTGACTTTTACTATTACATAGTTACTTTCCCTTATTTAATGCTACCTAGGGAAGTGACTTGTCCTAATTAGTTTGTTTTATTAAGAATAACGTAAAAGCTCTTCCAGCAAAAGATTCCCCTGGCTATGGTTATGAGTTGATAGATTATTTTCTGGACAGTTCATTATGAAGGCGTTCTTGCCGAGACTGGTGAGGTTTTTGATACTACACATGAAGATAATACCATCTTCACCTTTGAACTGGGCCAGGGCTCTGTAATTAAGGCTTGGGACATTGCACTAAAAACCATGAAGGTGAATATTCATGCTTTTGATAGCTATTATTGTGGAGAGTTTCTACCATAACTTTATTTCATTTGTTAAACTGTAATAACCACCTAATATATTTTGTCTTTTGATGGTTCTTCTAGGTTGGTGAGGTTGCAAAGATCACTTGTAAGCCAGAATATGCCTATGGCAGCGCTGGTTCTCCACCAGATGTCCCCCCAGAGTAAATGGCTTTCTTCTTGAATCTTGAACTTGTTGCATGAACATAATCTGTGAAAAATTCCATTGTAAACACAAGTATGCTAAGTTCGGAAAGAAAAGTGAGGGAAACTCTTATTATTTTGAACTTTTTGTAACACCGTGTTAGCATGAAAAAATGTGGGGAATACTTTGCTGTATGAAAAAACTTCCCTAATTTATTGTCCCCATAAATACATTAGATTAATGTTAGGAATGTTCAACCGCCCATTTTTCCTTAACTACTAATGATTACTTCAACCATCCTTTCAACCAAACATGGCTATTTTCTAGGAAAGTTGATGAAAAATGAGTTGTCACTGAAGACAAATAGGTGGTTGAAAGTATCCAGAAAGGTTACATTTTTGCAGGAAAAGATGGGGTAAATGAGCATTTCTTCTATTTTTAAATTTTCCACTAGCCGCATTGTTGGGATGCTCAAGCTCAATATTATTCATGTTGCTTGTGTTTCCATAAGGTATTTTCAATTCTTTTAACGCAAAATAGGTGGTAGTTGAAAAAAAAAATGTGCAGTTTGAATTTCCTTGTGAGCTTCCTAAATTTTTGGGCCAGAAACATTGGATTTTTTCCTCCAGAAAATTATTTTCAATTATTATCTTTTTACCCTACACAAAAAATATAAATGGGAATTTTTCTGAAATAGTCATTTTTTGGGCCAAAATGAAATGTCTCTCGCTGGAAATTATAGTAAATGTGATAATTCAACGATTTCGGTGCCCTTTTATTAAAATGTTCACGGGGCAATCTATGCAAAGTTGACGAGTAAGACTAGAATGTCTAAATAAACTTGGAACTCTCCTTAGTTTTGCCTAGTTTAATGAGAATGATTAGATGGTTTGAAATTCGTGCAAAACTAAATTGTTGTCAACTTTGTCTAGTTTAACGAGAATGCCCTTATGGTTTGGAATTCCTACAAAAAGAAAGGGAGAGATTTGGTTACATTTTTGAAGAGAGAAGGGTAGATTTGTCAAAAATTCAAAAGTTGGACATGATTTACAAATCCAAAAAGTAGTGGACATAATTCATTTCTCACTTTCAAGTGTTCTATGCGGTGACCTTCCTGCACTTTTCTTTTTCATTCCTTATAATAAGAATATTTGGGTGTTCAGTATCTCCTCTCTGAAGGCTAAACTTGTGCTTCCTGTTAACACTAGCAATCATGGCTAAAATAAAAGCTATGTGATCGAAGTCTTCCATTAGTGTGCTTGTAACGATATACACATTTTAACTAGCTAAAATCTTGATCTGAAAAGAAAGTCCTTGTACTAATTGGGATCTTGATATGTAGCCTGCCACCCTTTATTTGTGTACATGTTTCTCATATCTTGTAGTTTTCCCCACATATGATAGACATGATGAACTCTTTGTACCTCCTCAATATCAATCAATTGATATTCTGAGCACTCAAGATTTTAACTGGTAATAATAGTTCGTCACTTTTGATATCTGGTAATCTAAATTTATGGTTTTTCATTTATATGATGCAGTGCAACACTTGTTTTCGAGGTGGAGTTGGTGGCTTGCCGGCCTCGAAAGGGCTCTAGTTTAAGTAGTGTTTCAGATGAAAGGGCTAGACTGGAGTAAGTTCTCTATATTGTTTCGTTGTTTGTCTATATGCTTTTGAGATTTACCACACTCTGTGTAATTTTCTAGTGGTACATCAGCTTTTGACCGAAATCATTAATTTTCACAACGCATTGAATAGTGAAGAAAGTAATGCATAACATGTTGTCACAATCATCTAGCAAAATGAAGAAAGTTGCAAATGCAATAACGTACAACCTGCAGCAGTAAAACTTCATGAAATGTGACCAATCTGTGGAAAAGTAGTTGATTGATAATTGTAGTCAGGAATTCTTGATTTTTTCCTATATGATAAGAGTCGAGTTGATTTGATAAATGTAGTGCAGTAATTACAAGTTTGTCCTAGATTAAGTCCATTTTTGGCTAATATCTATAAACTGCTTATGTCACCTTTTTATCCACAAGTTTTGTAAGACCCACAAGTATTACCCTCTTCTTATCTATCACTGTTTGTATCAATTTATAATTTAAACTGATGATAAACAACTCCCAAACATGTTTTAAGTTAAACGGTGCTTGTTTCTGGGCTACACTCCAATGACGTGTTTTGCAAGTTGAAAAAGATGGAATTTAAGAGAATAAAGTTCAAATCTTATTTGCTGTCCTATGTATTCTTGTTCATTTGCATACCAAAAACATTTGAATATGATGTACTAATTCAGTGTGCCCTGCAAATTCTTCAGGGAGCTTAAGAAGCAGAGGGAACTTGCGGCTGCTGCCAAAGAGGAAGAGAAGAAGAAAAGGGAAGAAGCTAAGGCTGCGGCCACTGCTCGTATTCAAGCCAAGCTTGAAGCAAAGAAAGGTCAGGGCAAGGGAAAGGGCAAAGCTAAATAGGATATTTAGACATTGTCCTATGTAGAAGACATATTTTGGATATTATATGTGGAGTCATCTACTTTTTATAATAATCAGTATTCAGAATACTGTTTGAAGAGGGCCCATAATCTTGATGAGCCAGTTTGTGTTGTACAAAAATATTGACAGTGGTGTTTTTAAAACTGTTCTCCATATATTGCCATTTTCGTAAAAGATTTCTTATAAATTTTCTCCCCAGGTCTAGTTTAACGTATCAACCATGTTCGATGGAGATTGGGATTCTTTTTCGTGTTTATGCCTGGCTGGTGGTCGGGTTTGGAAAGTCGTAAATCAGCAGTAAATGGTGCTATAACAAGTTGTAAATTATCAAGGAAGCTGTCACTTATTGCATCAACAAAGGAGCAAAAACTATATTATAATGCAGAAAACAACAGGACCGATCGAATCATTCTGTGTTTTGCCCAAACTTCAAAAGTTAGTTTATGAGCCATAAGCACTTGTTCCACATTTTATATAATTGACAACATCTCTCTTTTTGTCCCCAAGAACTCTCTTAAACGCACAAGCAGTTTCTTGAACAGGCACAAATTCTACCTATCTTCTTCTAACTCAACACTTCATTTTCCTTCACACTTGTTATCCAATCAAATTTAGGCTTCTCTCAAAGCAATCACTGATTTAACCACTCAAAGCAAAGAAAACAATCCCTAAGCCTCCAAAAACTCTCCTTCCACGCTTCCACCGTAATGTTTCCCTCACAGTGAGGATCGGCATCGAGAATTTTGATGTCTTAGGCAACTATTTATTACGAGACCTTAAGCATAATTTTTTACGAGTGTAACAACGCTAATTTTGACTGCCTATCTCATTGTTCAAAAGAAATTCGTAAAACAGCCTTGCAAATTGTGTTCGGTTTAAGGAAATTAGTCTTTAAATCTTTCAAGCTGATTTGGTCTCTTTAAGCGATTGAAGGAGTTCAAATTTACAAATTCTACTTTGCTTACTGAAAATAAACAAATACACAAATTCCACAACATACACGTTGAAAATGCCAATGACTTTATTATTGGCCTGATGAATGGTTGCTTCGAGATCTAATTCAAGGCCGAATGAGTAACTTGTAGGGCATGGGCTATGATTGTAACAGTAATTGTGCATATGGTAATCTGATAGCAAACTGAAAAAATGGAACTAGATTGAAATTCAAACCATTTTTACCGAAAATTTATGGTTTGCGTCTTGACTAATTCTAATGCTTTGGAGAATTGAACATTTAAGATTGATTGAGAAATCCTAGAAGCTCAGATTATGAAGAAGAAATGAATATTTAAAGTCCCGTGTTGGTAAAGAAATTATGGAAAGATTTAAATGTAAAAAAACATAGGTAAGCAAATAATGTTATAAATGATACATTTTTTTCTTCTTAAGCCCCCCAACATTGGAGGCTCCGGGCCATTGCCTCAGTGGCTTTGCCGTAGGCCCGCTTTGCTCACCGTTTCACTCATGGTTGACACACCCACACAGCAAGTTACCATTGTCCCCGACAAAGGCAATGCTGGCTACATGCTCAAATGCACAACCATCACCCAGTGAAAAGAAGGTAAAATGCTCCACGCCAATGCATAGCTTCGATGCTGATTACCCGCGACTCTATTGTATGTTCAACCCAAAAAGTTCACGCATTATATGAATATCCATACAAAAACTTAGAGGACTATTGTTATGCCTCTTCTAATGAAGCTCATTTAGGCCTACACTCTACGTCACCATCCTACCTAATCGAGGTGGGAATATATAAGGTCGTCGAGGTGATTCACCACCTTCGTTGAAGTGTCTATAGAGGCCCACCCTTTGTAAGTCTAGACGAGGTGCTATAACCCGCTGTAGAAAGATCTGAGTCAAATAGACTCTTTGCTAATAAAGAGCATCTTCCACCTCACATCTTCCAAGAGCAAAATCTTCCCATAATTGATTGATATGACATTTTTAAACGGTCAACTATCAATCTACTTTTTAGAAGTCAAACTTAGATTCTAAGGTGACTACTTTTTAGAAACATTAAATGAACCTGAGATTGATGAACACCTATGACAAGGCGTCTTGGTCGTTAAGATGAGACTATGCATCTCTCCATCCAACAGTTATTATTTTTCTCTTTTACTATAAAAGTTCACACTTAATGTCATTTGAAAGTAATATAATTTTACACACTCAACCGTGAAATTGCTCTTATTTTTATCTTGTAAACTCCTAGTGCCCGACATTATTGTGGCTCATGTCTTATGTGTATCCCACATCCAAATATATTCATACAAATTTGACTGACTTGCTAGTCAAAGTGCTTATGGCCGCCTTCTCCACAACCGGAGAAGGCCACGTGCTACTAATTGTTTGTCCAAGTGTGCTTGAGCTTGTCTATATGGACGTGAGTGGAAGCTGAAATCTATTGACCACGTCATCCGTGCAAAGATCGAGGTCATCAAAAAACAATCCCTAAGCCTCCAAAAAAACTCACCTTTTACCATAATGTCTCCCTCATCAGTTCCACTTGGCACACCCCCACCGGAAGTTACCATGGTCCTCGACACGGGCAGTGAACCCTCTTGGTCACACTACAAGAAAACCCTAAACACCCTCCATTTTCACATACCAACACCTTTACTATATTTTGATGGAGTTGCCTATACGGTTCAGCTTGAAGGAACTAAGGTTTCTACTGCAGTCCTTCCGTTACATACCAGGGACGGTCAGACAATGGTGGACTCAGTCACTCAGGTACACATTATAGTTTCTTGCTCGGGCAGGTTTACAATGCACTGAAAAACGAATTCACGAGGAAAACAAAGGGAATTCTAAGGCCATTTGAAGGGACTATGGATTTGTAGTACAGAGTTAAAAATAAATATCAGAATTAAAGAATTTTGAAATAATAATTGTCAAATACTTCTATCATCCCTGTTCGCGTCCTGGTGTCTCGGGGCACCTTTCTTTAACGCCAAAGGTTAAGGAACAGTAGAAGTCTGCTCTTGTAATTGCCTTTTGCCTAATTTTGGTCAATTCTATGAACATAAAAACAATAAAGGTACTCACAAAAAACTCGAATATATTGAAAATAGTTTGGTCATTGATTAACGAAAGCATTAAATTACAATGATTGGTGTAGGGGTCAACTCCAGAATGAAATACAGAAGTTTTCGAATACCAACTACCCATATAATAGTTTATAAAACTAAAACCCCAGTGGCACGTTTAAAAAATTGAAGAATTATAATAAATAATTACAACGATAAGAGTACTTTATATTTATAAAGCATGATCGATACGGAGGGGTCCTTGACACATGGATGCTTTTGAACAAAATTTCAACTTATTTTTCTTCATTAATCATAGCTTCATAAACATTGTGCATAGGAAGGAAACATTTGTTGGTTTGGTTGATTATCATATGACAGCATGATTGAAATAATAAACAAATGTTTTTGTTTCTTCTGTTTGTTGTCTGGTGATGTCTAGCAAGCAATTTCTATTTTAGTTTATAGGCCATAGACATCATCTCTTACGATTGATAATTTATGAGTCAGAAAGACTACTTGTGGACCAGCCCTAATAAATCTACACTTATTTCTTAAAGAAATGTCTAGCTAGTGTCTATATTCACACATTTCGTGTAACCTCCTAGTACTAAAAACTATATATAAACACTTCCCAAATAACCTTTGACTACAGTTCAAGGCTGAAACAGACTTGTGCCTCGACCAAACATAAACCACCACGGTAGGTACACGAAACGCCAACCCCTCAACTGATCAATGATCTCTTTGAAGAGGCAAGAAATTTTCGGACTCTTAATCATCTCTTTTTTCCAGTAGCATGTAGACATTTCATCACATTCATGCTGTTCATGGATTAAATGAACTCAGCGTGATAGAGGGCGACACGACACCTAATAAGAGTTCTTATGCGACAACGCAGGAAACACCAAAATATTTGATCCATCTAATTCAAATGCAATGTAAATTTATCATAGAAATTGCTGCCTCCAGTAGTTAGCATGGATTTATGCCCATCGCTTAGCCAAGTAGTGCAACATAAGGAACAGGTAAAAGTTAAAGAGATTGATCAGTCATTATCAAGCTAAATACGAGAACCAAGGTTGACATGTTGGACTGTGATAATAGCAAGTGTTCAATTGACTAAGAACTTGTTCAAGCTGTAATTATAAGTAATCAACGCCAAACATGATTCTTCGAAGTTGCTTTTTTACAACTAAAAAAAACTTAATTTTCTAGAAAGTAGTAGTTAACTTCTAACCACAGCCACAGCCAAGTATGCTCTTACAGGAAATACACAGAAGCTAGAAAGCAACTCAAATCCATGAAGCCTCGAATCAGCAGACCACTGCACGTTAAATCCCAGTGAGACACTGCTAGCCAGGGTTTTGTATCTATCCAATTTGTGACAGCATCAGAAACAAGTACTAATTCAATTGGGATATCAAATTTAAGATGCAAACTCTTCAAATATTAACATCTATTTTGCGGTCTATCATAGCTACTCTCTACCAGCCAACTTCAAAAACCAAGCAAGTTAATCATATAATCACAATAAAACAATGATTTTGTTATTTTAACAGTTGACACATTATAATGCAGTCTCTTCAAATGTATAACATGTACAATCATATGTGCGCCAAAGAATTTTGCACGTGCTCAAAATATTTGATTTTAAGAACCAAAACAGTAACACCTTCTCCTGTCATGTGCCAATCATTCGCCAAAGAATGATCTACAACAAACATGAAACTTGAACTCATTAGGCTTCATGAACTTGAGCATTACAGAAAACTTTGATACACGAAAAGGGTAGCATAGAAGCTACCTAAAAATATAAAAAATAAGAAGGAATACAATAAGAGAAAAAGACTATAACAACTCTCAAGTTCAATTACAAATCAGTACATGGGGTTCTTACCTTCTACTTCCCAATTCTCAGAAGCTGATTGACAATTTATTCATCTCCTTATCCCGTTTTGCTCACAAACCATCTCCATTTTCAGTTATTAACAAAAATATCATTGAGCAATAATTCTAGGACGAACATGAAACTGATCAGCCAACGTAGATCATTCCTTTCCATCTAACTACCATGAATGACAATAAAAGTCTACCACCAATTTCATCCACAAATTCAATTCATATAATAGTAAACCCGCTTTCAAAATTCACCATCTTCTGTCATTTCCTTCATTGACCTCAAATCCCCATCCTCTACGGCGTCTTGATGTGGAGTTGAAACTACTCCTGCGACTTATTCTAGAATCCAAACTAGAACTAGAAGTGGATGATTGATTCCTGCCAAAACAAGATAACAAACCACGGAGAACTCTCCTCAACCCACCTCTATCCCGTGAAACACTCCCATTCGACCCCCATGAAATCCTCCTCGGAGCCCCATTATTGTTAAATCCACCATCCATCTCCGTGTATACAACAGGCAACTCTCTCTCCCCACCTCTCCTCCCTCCCATAAACCTTCCAACGGCGAATCCACCCCCTGGCAACCTCCATATAGTAAGTCCAACGGTCTCATCATCATTCAGAATCTCGTTCCCTCCTCTATTTACTGGAGTTGCATCGCGATGATAGTTAGTATCATTACTCTCATCATCCGTTGGTAATTCGTGTCGACAAACAGGACATGAATTTCGCAATGAAAGCCATGGCAATATGCAGTCTTGATGATATAAATGCTTGCAGGGCATTTCCCGAGCCTCGCTACCCAAGTCAAAGGCCTCTTTACAAACAGCACAGTGCGATTCAGTGGCTATATGTTGATCAACTATCTCAACTGTGGGCATCGATTCAATTGCCGCTTTCGATGCAGGCGGATTACTGTTAATTCTCCCAATACCATTCGCCTCAATTTGGGCCAATTGATCCAGCAATCTGTCGAAACCCGACCCAAGTAGAAACTCCGACATACTAGCGGGTAAGGGACGTAAACCTGAACCGGCACCATCATCATAATACAGTTCAAATCCACCGCCAGCTGTGGCACCGCCTCCACCATCATTGGGCCCACGGAGGACAATCACCGGGTTGAACGGTGACCTATCACCCCCATTTCTCCGGTTCCTTCGAAGCCTCGGGCTGGAAGCCAAACTTGCACCCGACCCGGAAACAGAACCGGGTCCCGAGTCCGGATTCCGCATCATGTACATAGAGGCGGCTGGAAAACGCCGTCTGCGGGAGTCAGACAGCGAAGACCGGGTCGAATTCTCGATTTCTTCTACAAACCCGCCGTTGCAATCAGGGCAAGCAATCGAATCTTGGGTCCAAACCCTAACAAATCGGTTGCAACTGTAACACCAATATGTTGAATTCATCGACATCTAAAATTTATTTCAAAAAATCGAATCTTGAGTATCTCAAATTTTCTTTCAGATCTGAAAATTGCTTTATTCTTCCAAAATTCAAAGATCTCGACAAAAAAATCAAGACTAAAAAACACATAAAATTAGAGACGACGAGAGTGGGTTGGTAATAGAAAATCAAAGGGAAGGGAAGGGAGTTTGGGCACGAAGAAATCAGAGGAAAATCGAATATAAGAGGAAAGGACATGTAGGTAATACAATTGTGTGTATAGGGGGTAAATATGGAAATAAAGCGTGGGGTTATTAGCGTGTGGTTGACGCTTTGAATGAATAAAGCGTGTTATTGAAAGCGTGATATTTGGGAGTTTTATATTATCCAAACTGATGACGTGTCCTGTTATGGTAGGTCAGTCAACTGCAAATTATTGACTGAGAATTCACAGAAAAGATTTCATTGGTAGTCCCCACTCTTTAATATTTATAGCAAAATCGATCTCTAGACTTTAAAGTGATGCATTTACACGGATGACTTTTCAATTCAATTGCAGTTGTCGTCCTTATAAATGGCATTTCCTTGTATTGATTAAATGGCATGTGAGCTCCCTTTTGAAGGAGTAAAGTTTGTTAAAGATACTTTTCAATAAAAAAAATAACAAAACATAACCATTTTTTCTTCAAGGGAAAGAAATATATCACTTTTATGAACATGGTAATAATAGAATTAAAGTCCTTGATTATAATAAAATAATAATAATAATTAATAAAAAAATTGCTACTAAATTAAATTAGCTAATTTCTATAAAAGTTATTTTTCAATACAATATGTCTAAGGTCACATCTATCTGATGTGAAGAAAAAGTAGATATGATACAAGGATCATATATGTAGAGACTCTCTTATATGGAGTAAATAGAATTTAATAATTTTTTCTCTTTGCGTTTCTTCTTATTTTACCTCGCTCCGGTCTACTTTTTCTCCTATTAAATATACATTAAACATAAAATTCAAATTATAGATGGAACCCATTGGGAATGAAATATGAACTAGATTGTTTATTTATTAGACGCAATGTCACGTGGATCATAAGCCTTTTTATTTAAATATCTTCTAGATTGCACTCCAAGGAACTCATTGTAGATGCTCTTATGGATAGATTGTATGTCCATATAATATATTTTGTTTGTGATAAATAAATTTTATGTATAAATTGTTATTTTTTAAAGTTATTTAATATTGAACACGCCAATTAAGGTATCCTTGATCATTTGTGATAATATAAGTTGGGTATTTGCATAAAAAAATAAATTGTGACACAATTTATATTTTGATTATAAATAATTTGTTTATAATCAGTGTATAAAAGTTCACACCTTTATATTGGAATGTTGTAGTGTCCACACATTCATCATTCGAATTTACAATCCGCCTTTATCGCAAAAATAATTAAATGTAACACTAGTTTACTTGAAGTGTATTGAACGGATAAAATGTCAAATTCAATTCTATAACATGGGTATGCGACAATCAGATTTAGATTAGGATGAGCTTTCATGTAAAAATTCTTATATAGGAAGACCTAGATAAAAATATATATATAGTTTGATCATTGGGTATCTCATCTAAATCACTAGACATTGTTGTTTATATCTTTTCATAAGTTTAAATGTTATTTAATTTACCAATGGGCGATATCGATTTGATTGATAAATATTTTAGTGAGTTGAGAAATATCGAAGTAGAGAATACGATTCACATCATGATTCATCATCATAAAAAACGAGTCGAGTGATTGTTTAAATGTTTTGCATTGAACATTTACACATATGAGCTTAGTATATAGTTCAGCTTAATCGACCTTGTTATTAATTCACGTGATTGTTGAAAAAAATGGAACTTAAGTTAGCAAAAATAATTAGATGGACAAAATAATCATTTATGACTGCACTTAATTACCGGATCTCGAATGGGGATAAAGTGCATAAACTACAAGTCATAGGAAAGTGTTGTATATATTAACTTTTGTGATTTTATAATTTCGAGAGTGCAGTCTTTTGTTTTTAGTGAAAAAATGATTACTAAAATTAGATTGAATTTACTAGAGTTGTTTAGACATGATCTAATTATTGAATTTTGGATAATATATGTCCGAACAAGTTTCTATTGTAGCTTGAAAAAGTTTTGGACTCAATTACAATCACTTTGAAAATGTTGAGCTTAATTATAATTATAATTGTAGTTCAAAGACTACGTGAGCAACCCTATTTTGACTTGGAAAATGACATTTCTCCTGTAGTCTTGGAGAGAAAAATTAGAAGATCCATTATGGACACCCTTAAGTTATGGATTATGTACTCATAGCATAACTCAAATTAGAAAATTGTTTCATTACTTTTTTCTTGGTACATCCTTTCTAAAATTTAATATTTGGTTTAATTAAAAAAAAGGTGCTCACATTAGTGTAGTCTTAGATTTCAAGACTTTCAAAGAAGCTTGAATCAAATTCTTGAATTCAAATGGAAATTCGTGATTTAAATACAAATCAAAATTTGATTGTCGAATTTTGGTAAATTCTTAATCTAAATTTCTTGATTTTGACATGTGAATATCTGGTAACAATTTTAAATTCTTGAATTAAAGAAAAGTTTGATTTTCGTTCTGTATTACAACACTCACAACACCTCATTAAAATACATTATTTGTTGTTGGATTTCAAAATGGATAGATTGAATTGAATGGATAGATTCAATAAGTGTTTGAAAATGACCATTCTTGCATGGGGACCAGATTGATACACAAATCCAACGATATTTTTGACAAGCTAGCTAGTCAAGCCAATCATTTTTATTTTTCATTCTTTTGGGAAATTATGTGATTTATATCTTGTGAGAGACGAGAGGTGTCAAAAAGGTTTAGAAGATAAATAAATATTTTAGCCAAAAATTTGATTGTTTAAAAAAGATACCAATTTAAAAAGAATTGAGAAGCCCATGTTTGACACCCATTAAATTTTAATTCATTTTTCTCTTTCCTCTTATTAATCACATATTCTCTTAATAAAATAATATTATACATAAATCCAAAAATTCTACTTACTTTCTAATCATGCATTCTTTAAAAATCTCAAACAAGAGCTAATCAATTTTTATTTTTTATTTTTTAAATAATTAGACAAACTGGTTCTACCTTTATGGGTTGTCTCAAAATCGACTTAGTCTATTCATTATGACATGCCAATCCATGAATCTGGCGATCGAGCTAGACCAACTGATTTTGATTCGATTTTTAAATGATCTAACTGTTGGAATATTATTCCAGAAAGAATGGGGAGGAGACCAAAAGAAGTAGCAAGAATACCAAAATATGGAAATAAGAATTAAAAACGTGATCGCTGTTCTCAAACGATATTTGTGTAAGTGTTATACCTTAAGTCCAATCAACTTTAGACATAAACACTTTTAATGTATATATAACCGATGCATATTTATGGAAAGATCTATTATTTAATTGAATCGACATTCTAATTAATTAAATAATAGAATCCTTAAATTCAAGTTTTGGTAATTTGTTAATCA
>CAIGRS010087988.1:0-10282 GCA_903798395.1 Fraxinus floribunda | reverse complement strand
AGACCTTCAAAAATTCCTTTAAAATTTTTAGATTCAATCAAATGGGTTGGATTGGGCCAGGTTTGACCCATATTTTTCATTTATTTAGTCATACAATGGAGGGTAAAATAGACATTTGAAACATTTAAATAATTAAATCCTTTTCCCTTTTAAAAATTTTGGTCAATAGGCATTTGAACAAAAAGATTATCAACCAGGGCATTTGAACTCATTCCCCTTAAGGGGTGCCCGTGCCTGTATGCAGGAAGAGGGAGATAGTGCTTACGTAAGCCCTAGCCCACTGCCCCTGATCGTCTTCAAGCCGCGTCAAGTACTCCTCGCAGAGCAACAACAGCAGAGAAACTCATCAATGGCGAAGAAGCAATCTGAAAACTCGGCCCAATTAAAGCCTGATAACAAATCTCTACTGGCCTATTCCATCGCTCTTTGGATCGAAAATAGTGGCTTTTCTAAAGCTCTCAAACGCTTTATTTCCGAAGCTCAAATTCATGTGTATGCAAATTTTTATTTTTATTTTGCATGTGGGTGAATATAAAATGCTAATGAATAAGAAGAAAAAGTTTAAGTTGGATACACTCTGTATAAAGATATGTTATACTGAATTGGTGGTTGAACTGTGTTTATTGATTGTTATGACTTGAAAAACCATGAACTTTTTCCCTGGTAATATAACCTTTTCGAGTTCGTAACTGTAACAAGAGAAGAAATGGAATGGAAATATTGAAAATTTTCTGGGAGCTGCCAATGGACTTTCACTTTCGGGAGTAAATTTCTAGATATCTATAAATTTTCCTGCTATTTCCCGAGAACATTGATAGAGATGAAGCAACTTTGGTTTAGCTATATGTTTGCTTAATTATATACATAATACATGCATATCAGTAGCAATTTAGGCGATTGGCGTTGAATAGCTTTTAACATGAAGGCCGTTGTGTAAAGTGTGGAGAAATATGAGCAGGAGTGAAAATGCTGTTTTGATCATCATCGATATATGTCTGAAGTCTGTTCTTAACTTGGTTTTCTTTATTCAGTGTTATGCTCTTGTAGTTTTTTCACCGGGACAGAGTGCTGTAGCCAACACTGTTTTTGGTTCAGGATGATGATTGGAAGGCTAGGGCACTTAATTTAGAGGATGTATTCTCCAAGTATTTGGACCTCTGGTAAGCTACTTAACAAGGTCATTTCTACAGAATATAACCATTTATGTTCAACCACAAACAATTTATTCATCCTAAGAATTTATCTATAGATTTTGAATTCAGTTGCCTATATTGATCTTCCTATTGAGGCCAATTTCATATAGAAAAAATCGATTGATTGTTTATTCTAGAATTGAAATCTCAACATTCGTCTTATGTACATTCTTATGCAACGGCATTAAGCACTTAACTTTGGGTGTGAAATGTCTTTTCCTCATAATTAACTATTGCAAGCCAAAAAAACTGTTGTGTATGTTATTTTTTTTAATTGTGGTTTTGATTCTCATGTTATTGAGCTTATGTGGTGGTGCAGTAATGATCATAACAAAAATTTATTTCTCCAGAAGGATCAAAGTAAGCTTTTGGCGATGTGGTCTCCCTTTCATTTTAATTATTTTTTCTTCATGCTTTTAGTACGATGTAATGACCAGGTAAATGTTATGAGTCGCTCTTATCTATGATGTGCAGAAACATTGGCAGGTGATGCAGCAGATAAAAATGGAAACAACAACTGTGCAGCCTTTGAGGAAATTATAAGTAAGAAGAAGAAAAGTAAGAGCAAAGACAAAGATAATGATATTTCAAAATCTGGTTCTGGAAAAACTCTCTGTCAAAGTCAACTGAAATCTGAAGCACCAAAGAATTCTTCTGATGGAAAAGTTTGCGAATTACTAATTGACGAATCCTCAAGGAGCCAGAAAGTCAAGAAGAAGAAGAAAGGCAAGTTAGCATGTGAATTACTGGATGGTGATGAAAAGCAAATATAATTGCAAGGGTGGCGGCAACTGGACAAGATGCTAGTGACATTCCATCAGAGGAGAATAAATTCCAAGCTAAAGAAAAGAAGAGAAAGAAAGAAGCTACAGCTTCTCCAGAATTATCTGGTTCAGAGATACATGATAGTGAAAACCCGATACTTGGAAAGCCTAAACAAAAATCAATTGAGACTGCAGAAGATAGGGCTGACGAATATTGCAAGGCTTCCAAGAAAAGAAAAAGATTTGCTCCTGATGAAAATGAGAACCACCCTGTTGAAGAAGTAGCAGTTGAAGAATTAAAGCACAGAAAGACTAGAGGCTTAGAAGAATTGAAGGTCGTTGAGCAGCAAATCACTCTGGAGGTAATGGACTTGCTGAGCCTCAGAACTTCACAGTTAAGAAAATTAATGAAAGCACTAACGGCAATATCAACAAGAATGAACTGAAAAAAATCCAGTCAGCTAAAATCTGGAAAGAGACAGCACAACAGTTTGGCTGAGGTATGTGTTTCTGTATATATTTATCACTTTCCTTTTTCTTGTGCATGTTTTTTAAAAGGAAAGGATCTTGTTGTAAATGAATTAAAAAGTTGAAGCGAAAATAAAATCAGAGGCAAGGAAAATCTGGCTGAGGCTTGAATCTAAAATGGTGATTAATCTGGAGGAGTTATAAAAGCAGAGGCAAGGAAAATCTGTGGGTACTTAAAATTGCTAGAAGAAGAAAAGTAAAATCGTATGAAATAATAATTTAATCCTCCATTTGGCTGCCAATTTATAAATGGTTTATAAATTCAATTAAAGTCAAAACATTAATTTCAACCAAACATTCATAACTACTATTCATTTATTATCGATACATTTCGTGGAACACACTACTATTCCTCTTTATAGTAATTTATAAATTTGCCAGGAGGATAAGTGGCCAAATTGCCTGGGTCTTTTTCCCATAAAGATGATAAAAATGACTCTAAACCCAAAACAATGCAGATCACCAATAATTTTTGAAAGATTTTAGCATTCTTAGCAAACCACACATGCCATCATATCACAACTCCATAATATTTTTGCTTCTTTTCTAGTGCTACAATCTGAAATCTTTCAATTGAATAAATCAACTAAAGCTCAAACATGATTTTTCGAGTAAAATCGTAATGGAAAAAAAGATGAGGACCTGTTACTTCACCAACATATGAATAGTAAAGACAGCTCATGGAGACTATGCTTTTGTAACCAATCACTACTTGATTTTCATTTGGAACGAAGTTCATGAAATGGCTTCATCTTTTACAAGATTTGCAATTTTTGAATTAAAGAAGTCAACTGAGTAATGTGTGCAGAACCAAACATAACGTTAAGGTATATTTTATACATCATCTGTAGTAGACTAGAGTTCTCACTTAAACAATTCTGGCAAGGGATATAAGGTTACTGATGTTAAGAGGGAACATATTTTTTTCCAGTAAAATCTTTGAAATCCATCCTTGCCTTCATATGCATCTGTTTACTTGTGGCTGGAAGGGTGGTCATTTCGTCTTTGTTCTCTCCTTTTTGAGTTTGAAATGTTGACCTCTGGCTGTGGTTCATGTGTTCTCTTTCGTTTCCCTTCTCCGTCGGTGTCCAAATGTGTATATTTTTTCTTTTCACTTTTGCATAGAATAATGATGCTGAATACTGTTGCTATGGCTTCATATTGTTTTAGTTTCCCAAAAATACCTTTAAAGGGCTTTTACAAAGATATTAATTGATGGTTTATGCAGCCAAAACCAGTGAATGCATTTCAAAGGGTGAAAGTTGATGATGTGAAGTATGTTGATGAGAGGCTTCAAGATAATTCTTATTGGGCGCTGGTTTGTTTCTTTTCCTCATTTATCTTTGGCATGCTGTGGTGCATGTATGAATATTTATTTGTGTACATATGACAGAATATTTTGTGCACAGACAACAAATGTTTCTATAAAGCATTCTCTACCATGTCATTCTGTGTTGTAACATTTAATTTCTCTTTTATGTCTCTTGCAGGATAGTGCAGGAAATGGTTACGGGGCAAAAGCACAGGAAGTTTTGGGCCAGGTTAAAGGAAGGTATGTCTTTCCATGTTCAAGGGTGGATGTAAGGGGATTAGCCCAGTCCTGCCCCAGCCCAATTGTAAAATCCACTTAAAATTTTCTTATTATTTTTATTAGTTAGCCCACTTCAATTAGTTACAGTCCATTCCAAATTTAATTATTTCACCGAGTCTCCAACCCAATGTCTAATTGCACATTTAACCCATAGTATATAATTAGGAATAGAAAAAAAAATGTCCAAGTTTTTCAACGTCTTAAAAAAGACAGAAATTATTCAATTAAAAAGTGAGTAGAATTGTGATATAATATAATATTGCATTAAAAGATATTACACATCTCAATTTGACTAGTTTCTAGCTAACTTATTGCTAATGTGATATAATTTTGTTTAGCGTCTAAAAAATGCAACAATAGTCATATTTTTATGTGAATTCTTTTGGTTGATCTAATTTCTTGGTACTAAGCCTTACAATGCTTCGCTTGAGCCTTGACACTTTAGTACGTAATGTCATATAATTATTTTAATTATATATGAGTTTTATTAGTATATTAATTCTTTTAAAATTTCAGCCCAACCCAAAGCAATGATGCTCGGACTTGGTACATGTACGTATTTAAGTATCGGATCTTTTATTTTCTATAGGATACGGGAACATTATTAAAAAGAGCCAAAGTTCGGACACAAGTACATGGTTACGCTTTTCAAACTTCAATTTTTTTTTTTACTAACTTAAGATGTCATTTTAAATAGGTCAAAATCAATTATTCACATAGAAGGAAATGAGTATTGAACAAGATGTTGAGATGAATAAAATTGAATTTTTGGATTTAGTTTTTAATTATGAGAAGTTAATTACTAAACATTATATAAAATATAAAATGAGGGATTTGATTGCAATTTGAAATTAGTGGAGCACTAAGTAACACTATATGGAATCTATTTTCATTTTATACAAATAAAAACCCTAAATTACCAACAGGGAAAGAAAAGAAAAGGAAAAGAAAAAAAGAAAGAAAGAAAGAAGGTAAAACCTAGTTCCACCGCCTTTCTCCACCTTCTCGGCGACGGTGCTAGGTTTAGAGAGAGCATAAATGAGAAAGAAGAAAAGGGAAAGGAAAGGAAAGGAAAAGAAAAGAAAAAAGAAGCAAAAATGGCAAAGTGTTTGCTGAAATTTGGAGGATCGACACATCCTATATCCACACTCATGTCGTGTTCAACACGGGTACTCTAGCCATTTCGATGAGTCCGAGTATCAGAGACCCACAAAGTAAAATCATGGCTCTATCCCTTTCCATGTTACATTTTGACGCACTAAATAATTTGTAAGTAATGAAATTGGAAATAGCCTTTGGGAATTAAGGGATATTCCTTGTAACAAAAAGATATAGGATGTGTTTGAGCCACATTATTTTGGAAGAATGTATTTTAAAATAGTAGATTGTTGGAGAATGTGTGGTTGAAAAAGCAGGAAAATTTACTGATGTGATGGAAAATATTATTTTAAAAGAATGTATTATGAAATAGTAGATCGATGAATAATGTGTGGTTGAAATAGAAGGAAAATTTTTTGATGTGATGAAAAATATTATTTTATTGAAGAATGTGTGGTTGAAAATGAGTAGAAGAATGAGAATAGAAATTTTAATATGCAATGAGCAGAAGCTGAACCTATTTAGCCTTTTTAAAAGAAAATATTGGCTGGTGCTCCCATGTGAAGACGATTTGAAAATCATGGTCCAAGCATATTGCAGATTTATAATTTTACAAGAGATTCCGGAAATGTTAAATCATGTTCTTCTATAGGCTTGCAAGTTGCAAATACATGTCCTCAGAAAAATAATGTCATATTCGTAGCTTTGTACTGTCAAATCTTTTTTCTCACTTTATTGTGATCGAGGGAATCTAAAGTCTGAATATTTCTCCTGCAAGGATAGTAGGTAGGTGTAGGTCGTTCTCCTTTCATCATTAGTGTCCATTCATTTTCCACAGTGAGCCTGCATGGCACCTCATAATTGTGGTTTTGTTCTGGTCCTATTACCCAAAACAGAAGACGATTCACCTATATGCCTTTTATCTTACAGGGATTTCCGACATGAAAAGACCAAGAAGAAGCGTGGTAGCTATAGAGGCGGCCAGATTGACCTGCAATCCCACTCAATAAAGTTCAATTATTCTGATGAGGACTGAAGCTGAGTTTTTGGTAAAAAAAAAAAATAGGGTCCCTGCTTTTTACCATTAAATGTCTGAACTTAAATTATTACATTTTTTAGACGGTGGATAATTAATGTTATAATATTTGCTCCATACATGAGTCAAATTTTGGGTTATTTAAAACTGTATTTACAAGTAAAATTTTAGTATTCTCAAGTGTGAGCTTTTCAAACTGTTCTCTATTCATTTGCATATGTTAGCATTGATCTTCATGTTTCTTTGGTATTTGTTACCATGGCAGGGCTCAAAGAATCAAATATATAGAGCGCACTATCGAGTCCCTAAAAAGTTTTCTACTCTACAGAGAGTAGTGCTGCCACCCGTCTAAGGGACAGTGGCCCCCTTTGAATCAGATACTCACTGCTATGTAGAGAGATGATGGGATAGCATTATTCATTACACAATCACCATCACGATTATTGAGTTTCATTGGAAGAAATAGATAGGCAGTTTATGTGATTTAACTTATTTGATTAAAATAATCAAGATCAAAGAACCATGATGCCTGCTTTATATACAATCTTATTAATTGACTGCCCTAGTCTTTTTTAATACATCTTATTACAGAAATAATTATTCATTGTGGGAAAATTTTAGGTGTTATATTAGTAATGGAGTCAATACATTTTTCATTATTATTATTTTTTTAGATAATGACACACTAATAGTGGATTGAGGTTTAAGAGATGAGAAGAGATGTGGTCTGGTAGTTAAATATTTGTGCTTGTCGATGGCGTTGTTGTATCGAGCAGTGGATGACGTTGAATTTGATGAATTTAACAGACTCTAGATATTAGGGAGGAATGATAAATTAATAAGTGGTTCAAATTCGAATATTTAAGGAAAAAGTTGTGTGTACAGTGTTTAAAAGAGGAGAGGAATAAAAATTTAAATTTACTAAAATAAAAATAAAATGTAAAAGCGTTCTATTTTATCTATATTTCGTAAGAATAAAAAAGGTATAGAGTATAAATTTATTTATTTGTTGAGTTCTAGACATCCCACAAGGTAGTAGGATAGATAGAATTTTAAAAATGAAATTATTGAGAAAATGTGAAGATAATTAACAAACGTGACCTATAGACTTTCTCAGTCAATGATGTGACTTATCAAAATCTTGCTACGTAATTTCCAAGCAATATTCGAACACAAGTGCGTTGTATATAGGTACTATAGTTGACTTGTTGACTTCTCAACTGTAAGCTCAAAACTTGACAAAAACGGCACCAACGAATTTTTTATTTGGGCTATGCTACTTGTAGAACAAAGACACTCAAAGATCAAAATCAAGCATGGGCTATATATTAATTTATTAATATTAACATTGTTTTCCACGAAGTTTCCCAATATGACTAGTAAGTTCATGACTAGATTATGTTTAGCCTACATTTCTAAAATTCATTTCCCTAAATTCATTTGCAAACCACACATTATTTCAATAAAATATTTTGTACGTGGATTCATAATTTTTCTTATTTCTTGATCATACATTCTATACAAAGAAAAAAAATTTATTTTTTACAAAACTTATTCTAAAAAGTTGTCTACCAAACATGGACTAAGATGCATGTAGCTAGGGGAAAAGACACTTGAATTTTTAATTCTAATTTTCCTCGATTTGAAAGTCACCCAGATGGGCACTAGGTTGTCTAATTACGCGTTCTAAACAATCAATTCGACCTTACGTGCGGAATTAAGCTAATTAAAGCAACAAGTCACTTTTAATTAGATTCTAGATAGATAAACATACAAGTTCAATTCCCTAAGTTGTATTACCGCAGTTGTAATATAGAAAGCATTAAAGAACACAAAGTATGTTGACGGAGAAACCCCAACTGGGTAAAAATTCTTGGACAAAGCCGTTACCTCTACTATAGACGATGTGGGTTACAGTTAATTCAACCCTAGCTTCACTAGCTATTGTGCACCCTGTAACGCCAAGATCTGTTGCTTATTCTAGCCTTGCGATCTGCTACCGTAGATACTATTCAGTCACCCTGCTAGACTTCTCGATCTACCTCCTGTAGCCTCCTGATCCGCTGTACTTACAGTCTCACGATCTTCTCTCAAGATATGATGTAGCAGTCTAACGTTCTTCTGCACACGTCTCTTCCAAGTGGAATTTCAAGAATCTCCAATTCTTGTACTCTTCCTGCGTTTGTAGTCCAACCTCTCTCAACCTTCAGAAACTTCTGAAGTTCAGCAGAGAAAGTACCTTCTTATGACCAATAAAAAGTAGGTGTTCTGGATTAAGTCACCTTGTTGTTTTCTCCAAAATCAGATTGCTTGCTCACAAGAATGAATGTTAAATTCCACCAATGAATTCTTGCTCTTGGATCTCTAAAGCATGTAGTGGATATGTCTCTCAATGAAGGAATAATGTACCAATCTTTTTTCTCCAAACTGGGTTGCTTGATTTCAAGAACAATATGTATGAATCAATCAAATAATAGCTTCTTGGATCTTTCAAAGATGTAGAGAATGTGATATGCAAGAGAGGCACAATGTAACAACCCTACAAAAGTCATCCAAAGCCTTTGTATTTATAGTTAGAGGTGTATGAGTAGTATGGGCCGTCTAAAACTCTCCAAAATCACAAAATAGGTTTGACCGCACGGGTAGGTCGCTTAAACGATCTGTCGGCAAAGGTCGGGCGAAAATGTTACTACATTTGTCGCTCGAGCGAGAGCCAGCGACAGCTAACAGTTATCAGTATTTTTATTATAACTTTCTCTACCAATGTCCGATTGGGGTGATTCAAATTGATTTGGAACTTTAACTCGAAGGGCTATAATTCTTATAGAAATAGCCTTGTCCAAATTCCAATGTTTTCTATGTCAAACATGCGTTGTAAGTGATGGCTGAGAATTTGGAACATAACTTGTGCGGCTCTTTGATACTCTTTAGACTTATAATTGCACTCCCTTGAACATATGTGATCTTCTTGGATATCTTGGACTCCTTCAAGGACTATACTACCAATCCCAACTATACGATATTATAACTAACTCCTTGACTTTTTACAACATGTTTATTTCAATCATTTTGTTCACGTAATTGCCAATTACATAAAACCTAACATATTTGTATTTGAAGTTCACATGGAAAAGTTATAATATAAGATCATGTAATACACCTNATACGATATTATAACTAACTCCTTGACTTTTTACAACATGTTTATTTCAATCATTTTGTTCACGTAATTGCCAATTACATAAAACCTAACATATTTGTATTTGAAGTTCACATGGAAAAGTTATAATATAAGATCATGTAATACACCTTAGATAGAGTGGTGTTTTAGCTTTGAAAGATGTTAAGAGTGTATAGGTAATATACAAGTAGATAGAAAATGTGACAAGAAATTTTTAACCATGATGTCATTTAGATTTTTGACGTGGGAAATATTATTTTAGATGGACTAAGCTATTTGTACATGAATTTTGCTAAACAAACATAAAATTTGACATAGGGCCCGGTTGATGCCGCACTCTCATTGAGTGTGGGTCCCGACTTGAATTAAAAAATGCTGACACTATCATGTGTGTGTGTTTGGTCATCCCCTATGACATCCCCTACGTTCGTGTAGCAAGACCCATTTGTACATTCAAATATGTACTTCTTGTTTGACTGTCTTATGTGTCAAAAATCTAGCTTTTGTTCGAAAAAATTGTTGCTAAAATCAATGCTCAAAAATTTGTCAACTCACTAGAATGTCAAATTAGGTGTAAACAATGATATACATATAATATGATTCATTTTAGATTGAACAATACTAGTAAAACAAAATCTAATTTTTTTTTCATTATAGTAGTGTATCAGTCCTGCAACAAAACTAACTAATCATTACCAATAATTGTCATCATTGTTTATAGTAGAAGTTTTTATTAGGCTTTCTTTGACACTTATTTTTTGGTTGGCCCCTTGTTGACGCCCTAAAAATGCAGCCCAAGATTAAAGGCCCAAGGTGAGAAATCCAATTGGGGAGTCCAAGATAAATGCCTAGAAATAATCATTGATGAAGGTAATAGAAGCCCAGGAACAA
>CAIGRS010087893.1:0-11607 GCA_903798395.1 Fraxinus floribunda | reverse complement strand
AAAAACAGTATTTATGGTTAAAAAAGAGTTGCATAGTATTATTCTAAATATTTATTAAAAAAATAGGTGTGTGGTATAATTTCCTCTTTATTTTAGGTGGGTTTGGGATTTCAATTTTTCAAATGGGACAATTGAACCAATTTTTTTTTTTTTCAGAGGCAGGGCTTGGGCAAGGGTGGGCTGTAGCCCACCCCTATCTCCGTCCATGCTTCTAAATTGAATGGTACCAGTAAATCACAAGCTTATTATACCTTATAGCAGAATCAGTAAGCTGCAGAGCATTAAAAAATGCTAGAAAAACTGTTTCATTCTTTTAAGTTCCAGCACACCTAAATTAGTTAAATCCATCCATGCAAGTTCGCTGCTGGTGCTGATAAGCAACACGTACAAATGTACAGCAGCCCAAAAGAAGGAATGTGAAGTATAAATTCGAAAACAATGAGGTATAGATGAGTTACAACAGTAGTAAAAGAATTATTTCTATTTTGACATGTTATACACTAATGTAAGTAGTAAAAGACTTGATAGTTATACTCTTTAGAATGAGACTTCTCCTTTTGCGGAAACAATTCTTTAGAGTGGATTTTAAAATGCCATGCAGTTTTCTTATATAGAACCATCTTATGGTAATGATAACACAACTTAAGCTGTGATCTCCAATCCAGTGTTGTATCACTAAAAGTCTAGACTCATACAAAAGCTATTGAGTTCATATTCTTCTCTCTTGTATTCAAATAAAGTCACATTGAACACAGGTACAGTATAGAAAGCAAATTGCTCTTATCAAATAAACAAGTACAAAGCGAGTTAATACTTACTGGTTTTTAGTATGATACGTGTACAAGAGAACTAATGCAAAGCAACATGCATATAAATAACCATTTATGATGTTCAAAAGATGGGGTTAAATGCGAAATCAAATGATTGCAAAAGCAGTCTGATACACAAGGAATTACAACTACTGCTAAGAAATAACGACTATACAACTGAAAACATAAACAGAAGGATGTTCTGAAAGAAGGCAAATTTGATATGATATGACATGCCCCTAAGAATAGAGGTTTGTTAGTTAAATACTTTCTGTGAACAAATTTGAAGTATTTTCTCCCAATAGAAGCCAAAAACCCCTAGTCAAATTACCATTGAGAAACAAATATATTAAAATATATATGAAATAACTCACTTTCGAAGTCTGTTTCGAAGCATATAACATAGATATGCATCTGTACCGTAAGGTCTGATACCCATAGATTTGCACATGTTCACCAACCGAGGTCTACATTTGACAAGTTGCAAATTATATTTTTCAGATGAAATTCACATAAAGCACAACCATTTTGCCAGACAGTTACAGTGAAGAGGAGAAAATCAAATTTATAAATGTGAAGTGGAAGGAATAACCTGCTGACGTTATCCAGAGTAAGCCCATCATTAAATAACTTGGCAAAGCCTAAAATTTCCTCATTGGACACACCAGCCCTCTTCTAACCTAGCCAAACCAAGAAAGTATATCACCCGAGTTAAGACACGAAAGTGAGGAAAAGACTAACAAAGGTAATTACAGTAATAAGTCCTTTGATTGTTTTTTTTTTTTAAAAAAGGCAGAATAAATATTAACAAATGAAAGCAAACAACTATGAATTCAATTGAAAATTCTTACCTTGTTCATAAATTCATCAAGATCTTCTGCTGTTTTTTTAATTTCTCCACTTCTTGAGTTTTGAACTTCCTTCGCCACTTCTTTTACTGTGTCTTGAAGAAACTTTGCATATTCTATCCTTGTATTCAATCTCTTTTTTAGAGCTTCCTAGAATGTGAGCATTTCATGCAAAGCAACATGTAAAAACATGGGATGTAGGAAATATACGATGTGCAAATCTAAATCAGACTACATCACATACAGCAACCAGCTAATAATCATTTGATTGGCCTTGAGTAATTTTGACCAGGAGTTTAAGCACCGTTCAAACAAACAACAAATTATGAATCTAACAGAGTGTTATACTAGAGAAGCATAAAAAGTTGAGAAACATTATTGCTAGCCCTTGTATAAATAGATAGAAGATAATAGAATTGT
Organism: Fraxinus floribunda; assembly: GCA_903798395.1. NCBI lineage: Eukaryota > Viridiplantae > Streptophyta > Magnoliopsida > Lamiales > Oleaceae > Fraxinus > Fraxinus floribunda. The sequence continues at coordinate 9,530 of CAIGRS010087893.1, read as the reverse complement.
GATTATCACATTTATTATGACTTGAATGAAACTTTCCCTCTGACAAACATGATAGACCTCCTATCCAATTTACATATGCTAGAAAGAAGAAAGGAAGTACCAAGTCATCGTGAGTTAGTTGGATCGGGGTAAAACTGTAATAAGTTGTGATATGAATTGTGAATGAATAGGGGGGGAGTAAGGGAGTTGGGTTTTTTTATGCAAAATATACTGCAATTTTCTGTTAGAAAAGGGGGAGAGACTAGACCTCTCGAATAGCCTGGGACTTTGTTGTCCATTCCATTCTGTTCAGTTGAATATAGAATCAATTTGCTCTTCCAGTTTGCATCGGTGTTAGATTCTTATTTCTCAGCAAAGTTCTATGTTGATTCTACTTAAATCCTATTGTTTCAGCAGGGTGTGACAGTAAACTTGCATCAGGAGACTGGGGGCAACAGCTGGGGCACTATCAAAAATTGGTATCAAAGCAGTTGAGATCTTGGAAAATGACAATCGCCGATCGGGTGGGGCAATTAGAATCGAGGTTCAAGGGGTTGCACGGAGAGTTAGGGGTAATGAAGTCGGAAATTCAGAGAGATGTAGCAGCGTTAATGGAGAAATTCGATTTGTTGGTAACGAAGTGGGGCGAGCAGGAAAGGGAGAGGAAGGAAAAAGGGAATTCATCAACCTCACCCGCACTGACTGGAAGTTCTGATGTTTCGATCGTGAACCATGGGTTAGGGGGAAGTGCCGGCGAATAGACCCAGCGTGAGGATTCTGTGAGGGCACACCATCGAGATCGTCGGTTGGAGATGCCGATTTTCAGTAGTGAGGCGCCGGACTCGGGAATTTTCCGAGCGGAAAGGTATTTCACCATCAATCAATTCTCCAACTGGGAGAAGGTAAAGGCTACCGCAGTTTGTTTCGAGGGTGAAGCACTTGCCTGGTATCATGGGAGACTGGAAGGCAGCCATTGATGCAGTAGGTAGAGCTGAAAATGTTGTTGCTACAGCGATTTTCGTCCTTCACAAGAAGGTAGTGTGCTAGAGAAATTCTTGGCATTGAAGCGGGAGGGTACGGTGAGAGATTATCGCCGATGGTTTGAGCTATTGGCTGCCCCACAGCCGGAGCTTCCAGAAGCCGTTTTAGAAGGTAATTTTATAAATGGGCTGAAACCCGAAATCAAGGCAAAAGTAAGGATGATGAGGCCACAGGGACTAGGCCAACTTATGGAATTAGCCCAGCGGGTTGAAGACCACAATGAATCACTAAGGCAGGCCCAAACTTTGGTTAGCCTATTTCAAAGTAAACCCACGAGTTTGATCACCCCAATTGGTCAAGGCCCAAAATACACAACCTTAAGTCAAAAGGGGGCTGCGTATTCTCCCCAATTGGGGCACCAACAAGCTCAATCGGCCATGGCTAGGTCGTAAGCCGTCGCCATTCCGCCAATGACGAAGGGAGATAAGGTGGTGCCGCCCTTTATAAGGCTGACCGACGGTGAACTTCAGCTAAGGAGGGAACGGGGGCTTTGTTTTCGCTGTGATGAGCACTTCGCTCCTGGTCACAGATGCAAAAATAGGGAGCTACAACTAGTACTAGTACAAGAAGAAAAGGGTGAGGGACCTGCGGAAGTGGTGGGAGAAGAGAAAGCACTGTCAGTTGAAGAAACTATAGAGCTCTCGATTAAATCTGTGGTAGGTCTTGCGGCTCCAAAAACTTTGAAACTGTGAGGGACAATATTGGGGAAATCAGTGGTAGTCTTGATAGATTGCGGAGCTACCCATAATTTCATCTCGAGCAAACTTGTCCAAAATTTGAGTTTACGAGTCACGGTTTCGGCCAGCTATGAGGTTATCATGGGCAATGGCATATCAGTGAAAGGAGAGGGTATTTGTAAAGGCGTGGTAGTGTCGTTGCCAAAAATTGATGTGGTCGACGATTTTTTGTCTCTAAAGTTGGGGCTGTACAGACGTCATCCTTGGGATGAAGGTGGCCGGAGAGAATATTGTACTCCATGGTGATCCTAGCCTGGAAAAGACGCAAGTTTCCTTTAAGTCATTTCGGGCGGGTGAACAAGGAATTTTGCTGGAATTGGAAGTATGGGGGTGGTGCATGATACAACAAATGTTGAAATTCCCAGCTCTATTAATGAGTTACTGCGAAATCATTGAGGTGTTTTTGAGTGGCCGAATGAACTTCCAACTCCGAGAGCACGAGATCCCACCATTATGCTACAACCAGGGGCGACCCCCGTGAATGTGAGACCATACCGGTACCCGTATGTTCAGAAGAATGAAATTAAAAGGCTAGTCACGGATATGCTTACGGCTAGAATCATCCAACCTAGTCAAAGTCCATTCTCGAGCCCGGTGTTATTGGTAAATAAAAAGGATGAGAGTTGGAGATTTTGCTTAGATTACCAAGCACTCAACAAGGTTACGGTGCCTGACCGTTTTCCGATTCCGGTGATCGATGAATTGCTGGACGAACTACATGGGGCTAGGATATTTTCGAAGCTGGATTTAAAATCGAGTTACCACCAGATCCAAGTTAGCCCAAAAGATATCCCCAAGACAGCTTTTCGAACCCACAAGGGTTATTATGAATTTCTAGTCATGCCATTTGGGCTCACGAACGGCCCAGCAACTTAACTTTTCAACATCTGATGAATGAAGTATTCAGATCCTACTTGCGAAAGTTTGTCCTCATCTTCTTCAATGATATCCTTGTCTACAGTCACTCGCTGCTAGAGCACCTACGGCATTTGGGTGCAGTTCTGAGGGTTTTGAATGAGCATAAGCTATACACCATGAGAAGAAATGTTTGTTCGGCCAAGCGGAAGTGGAATATCTAGGCCGTGTGATTTCAGAGAAAGGGGTAAGAGCTGACCAGTTGAAAATTGAAGCCATGGTCAATTGGCTAAGTCCGCGCAATCTCATGGAGCTCCGGGGGTTCCTAGGACTCACCGGCTACTACCGACGTTTTGTATCGTGTTATGCCAAGATTGCTTGGCCCCTGACCGAATTACTCAAGAAAGATAGGTTCCTACGGGATGAGACCACCGAGACAGCGTTCCAGCATCTCAAGACAGCAATGATCAGTGTTCCCGTGCTGGCGTTACCTAACTTTTCCAAACAGGTTGTGGTCGAAACTGATGCATTTGGTCAATGTCTGGGGGCAGTGTTAATGCAGGATAACCATCCTAATGCTTTCTTCAGCAGGGTTCTGCCACAAAGTGTCAAGCAAAAGTCAGTATACGAGAGAGAGTTGATGGCGGGGATATTTGTTGTACAAAAGTGGCGGCATTATTTGTTGGGCTTTTGGTCCGAACAGATCAGCGAAGTCTGAAGTTTTTATTAGAGCAGTGCTTGGTGAGCGAAGATCACCAGAAATGGCTCACTAAACTAATGGGGTACGACTTCGACATCCAGTATAGCCTGGGGCTGGAGAATAAGACGGCAGACGCGCTTTCAAGGATTCAGCCATCAGTAAATTGTCTCGCTATTACTACCCCTAAGATTCTTCAATTGAATGAGATAAAAAGGGAAGTGGGTGCAGATGAAGTTCTGGGGAAAATCGTGAAGAAGTCACAGGAGGGACTCGAAGTGAGGGCGGGATATACCCTGGTGGACGGGTTATTATTTTACCATGGAAAAATAGTTTTACCATGGTAATTCGCCTTTTGTGACTCTAATGCTACAAGAATGCCACGATACCAAGGTGGGGTGTCACGCAGGTTTCCTTAAGACTTACAAACGGGTCGTCGAGGAGGTCTTTTGGCAAGGGATGAAACAGAGTGAAGAAGTATGTGGCTGAGTGTGATGTCTGTCAGCAAAATAAATATGTTGCGTTGTCCCCGAGAGGCTTACTACAGCCCTTGCCAATACCAGAGTTGGTCTGGGAAGACATTTCCATGGATTTCATCGAAGGACTACCGCGATTCGGTGGGGTTGACACAATTTTGGTAGTGGTGGATCGTTTGAGTAAATACGGGCACTTTGTGGGGCTAAAGCACCCTTTCACTGCTCCCATCGTGGCTGAAGTGTTCATACGCGAGGTAGTGCGGCTACATGGCATGCCCCGTTCTATCATTTCTGACAAGGACAGAATCTTCATGAGTACATTCTGGACTGCCTTGTTCAAAGCTCAAGGAACTACTCTTCGGCATAGTACGGCCTATCACCCTCAAACCGATGAGCAATCTGAGGTGGTGAATCGATGTTTGGAAACATATTTGAGGTGTTTTGCTTCCAACAGACCGCGGGTGTGGGGTCAATTTTTACACTGGGCCAAATATTGGTATAACACCTCTTTCCATACGGCCACCAAACTCACTCATTTTCAGATTGTGTATGGCCAAGAGCCACCTCCAATTCTAACATTCGAAAAAGGGATGGTTGTCAACTCTTCTGTGGAGCAGCTTTTAATGGACAGGGATGAAGCCCTAAAGCAACTAAAAGTATAGCTTTCGAGAGCACAAATAAGGATGAAGGAGATAGCAGATGGGCGCCGCCGTGACATTCAGTTTGCAGTGGGGGACTTGGTTTATCTCAAGCTCCGTCCCTACCGCCAGAAATCAGTAGCCAAACGTCCCTTTGAGAAGCTATCACCAAGATACTATGGACCTTTTGAAGTGGAGTCAAAGATTGGGCAGGTAGCATATAGGTTGAAACTGCCATCTACAACAACGATCCATCCAGTTTTCCACGTATCTCAGCTCTGTAAGGCCATCGGCAATCTACAGCCTGTATCTGCTCTTCCTCCACAACTATCCACAGAAGGGGAATTTATCATGGAATCGGAGGCTGTTCTTGGGATTCGTCCTAACCCCAAGGCTAGGGGTCCTGAGATCCTTATTAAATGGAAAGAATTGCCAGAATTTGAAGCAACCTGGGAGTTTTTTGAGACTATCAGATTGCAATTTCCAAGCTTCCACCTTAAGGACAAGGTGGATTTCGGGACGGCGAGTAATGATAGACCTCCTATCCAATTTACATATGCTAGAAAGAAGAAAGGAAGTACCAAGTCATCGTGAGTTAGTTGGATATGGGTATAACTGTAATAAGTTGTGATATGAATTGTGAATAAATAGGGGGGAGTAAGGGAGTTGGGTTTTTATATGCAAAATATACTGTAATTTTCTGTTAGAAAAGGGGGAGAGACTAGGCCTCTCGAATAGCCTGGGACTTTGTTATCCATTCCATTCTGTTCAGTTGAATATACAATCAATTTGCTCTTCCAGTTTGCAATGGTGTTAGATTCTTATTTCTCAGCATAGTTCTATGTTGATTCCACTTAAATCCTATTGTTTAAGCAGGGTGTGACAGTAAACTTGCATCAGGAGACTGGTGGCAACAGCTGGGGTTCTATCAAAACATTTACGGCCTGGCGGCGATCAACAAATATTTAGATCAACAGAAGAAAGAAGAAAAAAGGGGAAAATGTATCAGAATGACAGCGCGTGACATCCGACATGATGCGTAAGATATCAGATGAGAGCAAAGCTATAAATTGTATCAAACAACAGATGCGGGAAGAAAATATGAAATCCACACTTCATATGTTAAAAAAAGAAAGAGCATCAAGAGAAGCTTACCAACTGAAGGCTGAAGGAGAATTTGGTGAAGCTTGAAAGTTTCATACTATGTATAAAGGTGTGCCTGATCCAAAAGAGGTATAGGTCGAGAGTCAGAAATTCCTTCTCAGCTCAAAACCATCAATAGCTGCTATAAGACCTTTCACTCTGCCTTGACTTCTGGGCCATTTGCAAAATCTTGAATCACGAATAAAATAAGCTGGAGGTGTTCTGTAGCCAATCAGAAATAAAATGGCTTCAGTTAGCTTTGTGCTCTGCAATGTTAGCCTCATAAAGTGGACTAGATTACAGAAAATTGGATTAGAGGTCTACAAGGTGCAGGCATATGCAGTTCTCTAGTTGCACCTACCTACCGACAACTAAAAATTTGGTTGCAAGTTAAAATTCTTCCTTGACCCATAAAATAGACTAAGACAGACTGCACCTCAATTACTCGTTTTGAGCTTTTAACATGAAAAATAATTGAATTGGTGCTGAGACAGTTTCATATGATTCAAGTTACAATCATATATATCCAAAACTTAAATACCAAAGCGAGGTCAAATATTGCATATTTAAACTAAAGGCTCATGTCCAAAACTTAAATGTTATAAGGAAACAGCAGATATGGTACGCGAGAGTGTCATCTTACATACCATATGTTATTTTCCTAAACATTTCCTATCCTATCTTTCCTTTCTCGAACCCATGGTCAGCCCTAATGATTTGATAGTAATATCATCTGGTAGTACTCCCTCCTTTATCATTTCATCAAACAGCTCATGAGCTTTTTCCACAAACCCAACGCGTAGGTATCCAGAAATGAGAACCAAGTAGGTTACCCAATCAGGACAGACATTCACCCTTCTCATTTCATCTACCAACATATTGACTATGACCATCTGATTCACCTTACAAAATCCATCAATTAAGCAAGTATAGGTAACGACAGAAGGTAAATGATCTTTCTGTACCATCTCCTGGAACAATCTCCATGCCTGCTTCATATCTTTGCTTCTACAAAACCCAGCAATCATTGAGGTGTAAGAAATTTTATCTGTATCCCAACCCTTCCAGATCATTTCCTTAAGCAAATTATAGGCTTCTTTCACCCTTCCAATGTTGCATAATACATTAATAAGAACTGTAAATGTGATTGTATCTGGAGTAACTCCATCTTTTAGCATTTTCCCATACAACAATAAGGCCATTGTTGGATTTTCCTGTTTAGCAAACCCATCTATGAGGCAAGTATAGGTAACGACAGTAGGTGAATGACCTTTCTGCACCATCTCCTGGAACAATCCCCATGCCTGCTTCATATCTTTGCTTCTACAAAATCCAGCAATCATTGAGGTGTAAGAAATTTTATCTGGATCCAAGCCCTTCCAGATCATTTCCCTAAGCAAATTATAGGAGTCTTCCACCCTTCCCATGTTGCATAATAAATTAATACCAATTGTAAATGTGATCGTATTCTGAGCAACCCCAACTTTTAGCATTTTTTCATACAACGATAAAGCCTTCGTCAGATTTGCCTGTTTAGCAAAACCATCTATGAGGGTGCTATAGATAACTACATTGGGGAATGTATTGCTTTTAAGCATCTGTGGGATAAGCTCCAGTGCCTTCTCTGACTTACTTGCTTTGCACAGTGAGTTGATAACCAAATTATAGGTAAACATGTTCGGGATAATTCCCCAGTCTCTCATTTCATCTATAAGTTGCAAGGCATCCTTTATACATCCTTCCTTGCAGTAACTATTTATGATCAAGTTGCAGGTAGCAATATTTGGCAAAATATTGTCTTCTATCATAGTATTGAAAAACATCAAGGCTTTCTCAGAGGAACCATTTTTACTATATCCGTGAATCAAGCTCTCATAACTCGAAGCATTAGGAGCCAACTTATTGTTGATCATTTCTTCCAAAAGTTTATTGGCAATGTCTATGTCACCTCTCTCAATATTTCCGCGTCTGCAAAACCCTTCAACCAATATACTATAGCTGTGTGTATCTGGGTTAATTCCACAGCTCTTCATCTCCGTTAAAACTTGCATAGCTATTTCGGGCTCACCTGTATTACAAAATCCATGAATAACAGCATTATAACAGTAACAGTTGAGCGGCTGGCTTTTACGTCTCAAGTCTTTGATAATGTCCAAAGCAATTTCAGCACCTCCAACCATGCAAAGTCCATGAATATACGAATTATAAGTTACAGCAGATGGGGTGATCCCACTTTTCTCCATTTCTTCCAGAATGTCAGTTGCTTGATCAATATCTACATTGCCTTGCACATGATGCGTGTTGCAGTAAAATTGAATCATAATTGTGTAAGTGTAGACACAAGGTAAGGGACCAAGCTTCTTCATTGCTTCAAATAATTTCAAAAGAAATTCTCTTTCATTTGCTTCCGCTAAGCATTTAAGCAAGAAATTACACGATTCAACACCCAATTGAAGCCCAATATTCTTAGCCTGGTGAAATGCTTCAAATGCATGTTTATGCATCCTATTTGAAGCAAAAACCTTGACAAGTACATTAACAATGAGAGTCGATATAGCTGCATCACTAGACCAATCCAATAAAGTGAAGATTAATCCATACAAATCACGATCAAACTTTTCATAACAATAAATAATCTCTCTCAGCAGTGCATATACTTCCATATGCATTTCAGCGCTTGCAAATATATGCACCATCATCGTATAAGCATTGATTGATTGATTAAAACCATATTTTTCAGTAGCACTCAGAAGATTTATTTGTCTTGCAGCCTGCCAGTTTAAAGACTTAAGAACTCTAACCACAACTGAAAAAAGCTTGTTGCCTTTGCGCTGCTCATGGATGCATTTTCGAGGAACTATTTTTCCTTTTCTCCAATCAAATGCTTCATTTTCTGAGTTGCTTTCAGAGTTTGAACCGCTGTCAGAGTCGTTATCCAACACTAAAACAGAAGAAGCACTTCTATACAATTTGCAAAAGCTGATATCTTTCACAATAACCTGTCCAATAAACAGCCCCAACTTATGCACAACCCCAAAATTGAAACCCAATGAAGACTTTCTTGAAAACAAGCACACGCCCATCAAATAAAAAATCGATCTTTGTCATAGAAAGCATTATTCAAAGAGCAGGGATACCTATTCCACAACTGTTTAAACTCTGCAAAACAACAAAAAGGAGGTGTTCATTAACTAGCACCCCGAAAGCCAGGGCGGCTCCGTTGAAAAACACAAGGGAAAATTGCAGCCGTGATACCAAACATTTCACATTTATGCAGACTTTACCCAAAGGTTTCATTTGTGCCACCAGAATTAACTATTGAAACAAAAGAAAATTAACTTAAAATCAACACTTTGATGAGATAAAAAGCTCAATAATATGGCTTAGATAAGTGCATAACTTATCACCGAGATTTTCATCGACTGGATTGAGGAATAGGGTCTAGTTGGAGGGTTTGCGTACGACAGAGGTGGAAACAAAGTGGGAATTGGAGGAAGGGAGGCGGTGGGAGTGAAGAATTTGTTGGAACTTGAGAAGGTAGCAATTGTTCGACGGATTGATGCAGTGGAGATGGCGAAGCTGGCGGTGGTTGTAGTGGTGTCAAGGCCGAGAAGTACGGGTTCTTTGATGCACTGGTTGGGTGGAGGCAGTGGGTGTTAGCATCGATGATTTGCGTTGGCGTTGGAGGTGAGAGACGGGTAGTGTTTTTGGTAGGGGTAGTTTGGGGCTAGTGGTGGCAATGAGCAGGCAAGTTGGCTCGGCCATGCTAACACGAGTCGAGCTCATAGCTCGTTGCCCACAAGTCGAGCTTCGGTCCGTGGGCGTCCGAGTGGACTCGCCCAAAGCGAGCCGAGCGGCGAGCCGAGTCGAGCGCTTGGCTCGTCGCTCGTTTTTTATTTTATTTTATTTTTAACACATTACTAAACTAATTTAATTGTAATAGATATATATATATATACACACA
>CAIGRS010087889.1:0-15550 GCA_903798395.1 Fraxinus floribunda | reverse complement strand
GGGTTACTTAATGAATTTTGTTTTGCTAAACAAGTTTTTCTTTATTTTGATAGCCAATCTGCAATTCATTTAAGTAGAAATTCTGTATTGCATAATGATCTAAGCATTTTGATGTTAGATCTCATTTTATAAGGAATATTATTTCACAATGTATTGTGAAATTTGAAAAGATATCTACTAACTGCAATTCTATTGATGTAGGTACCAAAGTTTTACCTTTAAACAAATTCCTGGATTGCTTGACCATACTGAATGTGACTACTTGTTGATATGTGGATCTGGTAAGCTGTGTTGATGATGCCGAAAAATGGGGAATGACCACTAATGAATGTATATCATTGCACTAAGGTGGAGTATGAAGGGAATGTGGCACAATGATGCCAAACAACCCATGAAACCCATGAGCTGGACTTAATTGATTGACCAGTTGACTGCCTTATTTTTATATGGTACAAAAACGTGTTTTTTGACGAATGCTTAAAGCCGTGTTTCACTTACCTTTTGAATGGATGCTCTTGATGCTGCCAATTGTCATCTCCAAGACCGTTGGATAAAGACCTTTGGGTGACTCGTATAAAAGGCTTCATAGGGTTTCAACACTGCACTTGGCTTGAGATTTTCTCTCTTTCTGTTCGTTGCGCCATTCCAGTTCTTTCTCTCCTTGTCTCTCTTTTGATTTCATTTTCTCTCTCAAATGATGTAATCATGTGTGATTCTATTCGAGATGGGTGGTTTGTTCTTGTGAGAACTGTTGTTTGAGTGAAGGGATATGTATTTGTGTTTAGTCTGAGCGTCCAAACCTTGTAATCTTCACTTTGATTGTGATTTCGTTTGAATTGTGGTTGTTCTTCAGTGGTGGCTGAGGCACTGATTGATTGGTTTTGGCTTGAGGGCTTTGATTAATAAAATCTCTTTACCTTTTCATTTTATTGTTTGTTCGATTTACTTTTTATATTTGTTGTTCTTGAGCTAATACTTTGTGAATCTCCTCCTAACATATATGAATTTAACTTTTTCTAGTTGAACCAAATATGAGTTTAAAATTGATTGATTGATATATAAAAAATATGTCAAATAAAAGACGAGAAAAATGATAAATATTTCTTGAACAAGCCAATTGAAGAGTCAAAATAGAGAAAATCGTTGAAGTGTGTATTTACTATCTAAACTTAAAGATATTCTTTAGTACGTATAAAATACTTTTTTATAAATGGAGTCATACGAAGGTACTCTTAAATTATAACTTGCTCGTAGGGATAAAATTAATTTCGATTGTTTAATTTATGTACTGTAATTAAAAAGTAGGTAATGAAAATTTATATCAACCAGATAGGATTTAAACCAAAGCAACAAGACCATTTATTACCAATTTGAAGTCCGTATGTGGGTAAAGACACGTGGGCATCCAAAACCTTGACACTAGGTAACTTGGTCATTTCATTCTAAACCCAATGTAGAGCATTCCCTGAGTCTATATATTTGCGCACACAAATGTGAGTTTTGGACTCAGAATTCCAGAAAAAAGCTCACAGTTTCATGTATGGCTATTCAGAGAAAATGAAGATTTCTTTAACAAATTTGCAACCTGGGTTTTTGAAGAAATAGTTTTACACTTCATGCATTGTTGAAATTATCTAATTATAATTTAAAATTTTGCATTCAGTTTGGGAATTAACTTCTTTTTTGGTTGGCTGATTTGCATGGTTGAACAGCTGATGGAGTCTTTTGAAACAATGCCTTCTAGCGGAAGCAATACGAGTGCGATGAACATGGATGATTCGTCAAAAGGAGAGTATGGGGGTCTCGTTAAACGAGCTCGCTCTTCACGAAACCCATCACCATCTCTTGTCAACCAGGTTTGGTTTTTCTCTTTTTGTTGGTTTTGTGAAGTTTCTTAATCTGTTTTTGCATCGTCGATTTTGATTGTTTAGTTGATGTTAAACATCTGTTTAGCTTCTAACTGAGCTTTAAATATGATAGATTGCTTTCATTTTGTGTTCTTCAAAGAAATAAATAGAATTAGAAGTAAAAACAAAGAGATCTTCTAAGAAGTATTGTTTTAAAAACTGGGTTCTGCACAGCAGAGGTGGTTCAATCAACTTGAATAGTCTTAGACAAGATCGTTGAGGGAGTCTTTTGAAAAATAATAATGACAAATTAATGGACTAAATGATCGTCACCGTTGATCCTCCATCAGTGATGACCGAGGTCCATTGATGACATTGTCGGCAAACACTGATAGTGCTTTGGTAGTTGATTGCTGACGAAAGCTCTGTAAGTGACGATTGAAGTGCATCGGTGATAACTGATGAGTGATTTTATCGGTAACCACCTACTTATATATGGAAACTTATTGGTTCTACATTTTGGGTAAGCAGTGGGAATGAAGGTTATGTGTACACGCGTATACTTAAATTTATTTCAAATTCACAAGCGTTACACTTAGTATGTCTCGTATTAAATAAGTGGCGCGGTTGAGTTGATAGCATGTAACGTGGCAACAAGTAGTTCATTAAACGAAAATTATAAAGAATGATCAAAGATAGCCTTGAATTAGTTGGCTTAGATCTTTATTTGTATTGAAAATTTTAAGAATTTTTCCTAGATAGTGCTTCGGACGTTGATCCCTAATGACAACCACCTAGATTTATTGGCAACCACCGAGTTGAATATGTGAACTTTTAGTTTCGGCATTTTAGGTAAGCGGTGGCGTTGAGGTGTATGCGTACATGTATGCTTTAAATTATTATAAATTCACAAGTGTTACACCTTCTATGTGTGCGGTTGAGTTGAGAGCATCCATAGTGACAAGAAGTATGTGCAGTTAACTACAATTGTACAGGAAGATCAAAGATTTCCTTGAATTAGCAGGCTTGAATTTTCGTTTATATAAAATCTGTTCTGTTTACTATATATTTTCCTTGTATTAAATTTTTGGTTTTGTTGTGATAGTGGAACTCCGAGGATAATGAATCTCCAATGCCATCGTCACAGTACAATCCACTGGATGAGCCTAGTCCATTGGGCTTGCGGTTGAACAAGACTCAATCTTTATTAGAATTGATCGAGAAGAGGCTCTCCGAGCAAAATAGTGCTTCTCTTACTGTGAAATGTAGTAAACATCGTAACTCGCAAACCCAAAAGGATGCAAAGAGAACCACTACTTCAGGTGCAAATGACAAGTTGAAGGCTTCCAATTTTCCGGCTTCATTATTGAGGATTGGCAGTTGGCAGGTATCATCTTTTGACATCATATTATAGTCGGAGGATCATATTTCAAGAAATGCATTTCAATAACTAGTTGGGGGTGATTAGTAAAAAATCAATTTTAGGGAACAAATCAACTTGATTGAAACAAAGTGTTGATAAACTTTTTTTTAAATTCAAAATCGTATTCCTTAACTAAGAACCCAGTGTTTCCAGCAGTCAAAGAAAAGGTACATGCGGTTAGTTGACCATACTTGATTAAGTGAATGATTCTCCATGCTTATAATTATTTATAAATTGGTTAAACTCTATTTTCATGCACACATTTCGTAAGATTCATATTTTAAACATATATTTCACAAACATGTACTAATCCTAACTAATTGAACTTTTTTAAAAAAAATGTAAAAGTCTTTCACAACTGTTTGCATTTAGATGTGTTATACCTGTAGTATGTTACTAATACAATATCTTTGACAGTACGTGTCAAGATTTCAAAATGGTCTGGTGGTGAAGTGTTACTTTGCAAAGCAAAAACTTGTGTGGGAAGTTCTCGAAGGTGGTCTCAAGAGTAAAATTGAAATTCTGTGGTCTGATATTATAGCTCTGAAGGCAAATTATGGTGATAATTGCCCTGGCACATTAACTATAGTGGTAATTGTCACATCGCTTTTCATTCTAAGGATAAAATATATTTAACTGCCATTTATAGGTGGCTTCTTATTTTACTCCATTAATAAAAGAATTACTTTTAATCTTTCTCTATTGCAGTTGGCTAGGCCACCCACCTTCTTCAAAGAGAACAATCCACAACCCAGAAAGCATACTACTTGGAAGCCAACTTCTGACTTCACTGGTGGGCAAGCTAGCATAAATAGGTAAGCAGTTAAGTAGTGTTGTCTTTTCGATCAATTGAAATTTCATGTTAAAACCATTGGGTTTGGACTATAGTCCTTATGATTTGAACAGGAAGCATTTTTTAGAATGCCCTCCGGGCGTGTTAAACAAGCACTATGAAAAGTTGATCCAGTGTGATGGGCGTCTTTATATTTTGAGCCAACAGCTCAAGATAGTTATAGACTCGCCATATTTTGAAGCATGTGCTTCTATTAATCCAGAAGAATGCAGAGTTCGTGAATTTGATCGAGTGGCTGCTGCTCAAGGATATTCTCCCTCTAGCTTCCAGGATGTAGAATTAGCAGCTTTAATTTTCAGACAAAATCCAAATCGTGTGACCGTTGAAAACATGTCTGCAGAAACCTTGTCCTCCAGCTCAGGTACAACATTGCTCGCCTTTATTGTGAATACAACATCTCCAGTGTATCTGATTTTCGAGTGATTACTATTAAAAAATTCTAAGCACACATTATGAGTACCAATTTACTTATCAGCTTGTCTCCATATTTGATCTTGCAGAATTATTTAGCTGTTGTTGTAATTTTGAATTCATTTTCAACCAATATATGACTAATCACGTTGTCTAATGTTACTAGTGATGGAAACTGGTGCAACTGAATGGAATGGAACTCATGAAGGGCATGGTTATTCGGAGCAAAGAAGCTGGGAACAACTGAAGGTGCCAGATCTCCATCAATCTGTGAGGATGAGTGATCTAGAAAACATTGGAAGCTGTACATCTGAACAAGTAACTTCTGGATGTGTACCCTCAGACAAGACACCCAAATTTTGGGATGTAATGGAAAATATTAAACGAGATTTACTTGGTGACACACAAAGTACGACCGTTTTGGATGAGAAATCTCTATTGAAAAAGGTCGATTCTCTTTCCTTCCTCCTGCAAGATTCTGCCACAAGTTTCAGTGCGAAAGTCGAAAGAGGAAATTACAATGAAGGTGCTAATTGTGGAATAAATGTTGTGCCTAGTCTCTCAAATGACCCGCTGATGCGTGAAAAGACAAGTAACGATATATTTGTCTCTCAAGAAAACTATAGGTCAGGTTTTGGTTGCACACCGATGGCACCTTCCATGTCGAGGATAGACTCATTCGCAGATTCTGAGCTTCATCTTCCGTGCATTGCCTCTCTTTCAGAATTTAAGTGATATCTCCCGAGCTAGATAAATGTTCCCTTTACTTTTGCTTAGTATAGAATAGCAGCTGATGTGATTTAAGCTCTAGATATTATGAATATATATTTTTAATATTATTCGGATTCTGAAATTGCTTTGATGAAGGATCCTGATAATATTTTCTTGCAAGAAAGTTTCTCATCCATTCTTGTTGTATAGTATGTTTCAAGCTGAAGTCTCTTTTGTAATATTTGATCTTATAAAATTTTCTGCAGCTATGTTTTGTAGTATATTTTCAATTTGTACCTAATTTTCTATATATCTACATGCTTATATGTGTTTGTTGGATATAAAAATTAACTTTGAAAAGGTTGTTTGGCAAATAAGCGACTTCAAAATGCTTTAAAATGCGGCTAAAAAGTAGGATTTCTACTTTATTTGCTACATCTATTTTCATTATTTAAAAGTGAATAGAAATAACGGATTAATGACTCGATGTAAGAAAAAAAATTAAAATATTGAAATTCTTGTCTCGACAAAGTTGTATGTAGATTACCACATATTACTTATAGCTAAGCCTTCATGCAAACTCTATTGAAATGTCCCAAACGATAGAAATGTTGTTTATATGACAAAAATTTCGAAGGTTTTTCTTGGTCACATCATTATTTCTCTTACTATAGACAAACCTAATGTCAAAAATGAAATAAAGTGCAAGTTGAGTGCACTACTTAGACTTGTAATTCTATCTCAAAATGTCATCATCATTAACAAAAGTTCTTCAAATTTTTATATGTTGATTTTCATCTTTATTTGATATCACAATTTTGTCTCATAACTTGCACATCGGGTGTATAATATCCTCACTTTTAGCAAATTTAACTGTAGGAATATCCAAATATGGTTTGACAAAGCTTTTTAGATTATTAGCTGGTAGATCCCATAAATACTTGGTTAAAAGTAGATAAAGCTATGAATCAATAAATTCTTGATTTGGTAGTTAAATTGTTTAAAATCTAAGTCAAAATTAACAATCAATTTTAATAATACATTTCATGACATCCACTACTTTTATCAACTTTTCAACTATATATTTCATCAGTTTTTATTAAAATCAACAAAAAATTTGATTTTTAATAAAATTAAAGAGAAAATGTGTGATTAAAAATAAAACTTGACTAAATTTTAATATAAATAACATCGCTGAAATTACCTTAACTATAATGAACTTCAGTTTGTACGTAAGATTTGTGCTGCATGACTTTTGTCATTTCATTCAACAAACATTCGCTGCTTCTGTCAGCACACACAACACATGTTAATTGAGCCCCTGTTTGATGGTCATTATTGTTTAAAAATAATATTTTTTAAAAATGAATGATTAAAATGTGGGGAAATTTTTCGGTTTACATATAAAATATTTTACCGTAAGAATGTGTGATTGAAAATGAGTATAAAAAATAAATTATTTTGTTTTAAAAGAAATCAAACATGAGCTGGGTGTTATATCTTAATCCATAATATCTTTGTATTCCCCATTTCACGAGGGGCACTACGAATTCCTCACCAAAATCCAATCCAAAGAACCCTAAAAGGATGCTGAATTTGAACTTGGTTTTGAATCTTTTCCTCTTTATATCCATCGCCGAGCTCCATTCAATCGCTGCAGTTCAATTTCTCTTCAGACCTATGTACTTAGCAGCAACAAGATAGAGTCTAGGAGATTCCAGGGTAGAATTTCAATGTGAGTTTTTGCTTGTAATGGATAAAGCCATCTTTATTTAGTGATCGTTCTGAATATGTTCATCATTGAATTTCGAAGTCATTATTCTTCCAGATGAATGATTGTTACTACCGTTTATTTTTCAGTGCCTTCTAACTCGATTGTTGGAATAATTAAGCTTATTATTTACCTTGAAGAATTTCTTCGATTTGTAAATATATTATTGTACGTTTAGTAGTCTTGCTATTGGCTATAATATTTTAGTTCTATGATTGCCTATCGTGACCTAAAGTGGCAAGAGTAATGCGACCTTAGTGTAATAAGATTAGAAGATGGAGGGGTAGATTCAAACTAGTACAATGTGCTATAGTTATTTGAATATAGTAGCTTTGAATCATTCAATAATGAATCGAATGGGATTAAGGGAGTGATGAAAAGGATCAAGGGGGTAGATTAAAACTAGCACGATGTGCTTTAGTTATTTGAATATAGTATCTGTTGGGAGTGCGTCCAAAGTCCCACATTGGTTAGAAATGAGAAAGATTATGGGTTTATAAGAATGAACAATATCTCCATTGATATGAGGTCTTTTGGGATAAAGCCCAAAAAGTAAATCCATGAGAGTTTAGGTCCAAAGTGGACAATATCATACCATCGTGGAGATATATGGTGTCCATAAACCCAACAAATGGTATCAGAGCCAAGCCCAGACTTAGTCGTGTGGATGAATTTTTCGAAATGCCAAACGAAGGTGGTGAGCCTCGGTTTGGTCACGATGGGATCCGTGGATGAGCTCTATTAGACAGGCGGTGTGCTCCGGATGCTTCATGGACGTGTCCTGATCCTAACACGGTGAATAGGAGTTGACTTGAATAGAGCAAGCTCTCGACTTAGGTACTGCTCTCGGAATGCTTCACGGACGTGTCATGACCCCAATATAGTGAAGATGAGAGTGAAGAATCCTAGTTGGTAAAGAGTGGACGGATGGATGATCGTTTGATGGGAGGCTCGGTGGTCCTTTGTTCGAGGAGATGATTGTTAGGAGTGAGCCCAAAGTCCCACATTGGTTAGAAATGGGAAAGATTATGGGTTTATAAGCATAAACAATATCTCCATTGGTATGAGACCTTTTGGAGTAAAACCCAAAAAGTAAATCCATGAGGGTTTAGGCCTAAAGTAGATAATATCATATCATCGTGGAGATATGTGGTGTCCATAAACCCAACAATATATTTGAATATTTCAATAATAAATGGAATGGGATTAAGAGAGTGATGAAAAGGAATTTATGTAGGGAACTCACATTTATTAGGAACAATACTCAGTTTGTCATTTTTTGCTGTTTACTTTGTTGTTGTACAAGTATATATAATTGCTACAATGTTAATTTGGTTTTGGCAAAATGTATATGTGGTTTAGCTATTATTTTTTGCTTCCATTTCCTAAAACTAATTTTTTCTCAAATTAATTAACTACCTATTTTGCAAGATCCACAACCTTTTAATCACACGTTTTATTAAAATTTACTAAAATTTTATTTTTTAGCTAAACCAAATAGGGGCATCTACACTATACCAACGAATGAACATCATTGATCAAGGTTTTTTGATGCATTATATATATAAAATTTTCTAAAATTTACTGAAAAGCATAATCAAATCAAAGCAACTTGTGTCCACAGTCACATGAAGACATTGATTATATGTCTCGGGTTCCTTATTCAAGTGTAGTGAGATCGCTTATGTATTATGGTTTGTACATGCCCAGATTTAGTACATGCAGTTAGTAGAAACATGGAAAACCTTGGCAAACAACATTAAAAATAATGCAGTAGATATTCAAGTACTTGAGGGCTCTACTAATGTTTGTTTGCATTTTGATAGAAATACATATGGAGTTGTTGCGGAATTTCTTGAGAATCCTTATTCGGGCTCAGAAAAACCAACCAAACGAACACCACAACAACCAAGCTTTGACCCAAACTTCATTTACTATTGGTTGCCCTCTTTACCTTCTCTTGTTGCTCTCTATTTAGTACCCACAGAGGACACACGGTGGTGATTACAATGGGGAAGAACGGATGAACAACAATGGTGGAAATTTCTCCTAATTCTCCTAAACCCGGATGCCCCTTTCTCGTACTCTTCCTTATATTGTAGCGCACACAAGACACACGGCTATGTATATGTGAAAATATTAGGTTAGATATATCGGTCTAGACTTATCAACATGGGCTAAGTAATACCTCTATAAATGGGTTCCTACTTAACCAAATAAATGGGCTAATATCCATGTCCCAACTCAAACTTGCCCCTTTCAAAAAGTGTTGGTCGTTTCCGAGTCAAATCTGTGGTGTTGATAAATTACTCGAAATCTGTTTTAAATAATCACCCGAATTTATTGGGCATCAAAATCTTACAAATCTCCACCTTTACATCCAATCAATATGCAAGGAAACAAAATACAGAATTTATACTTGCATATTAAGGTAACCAATAAAATTCATATCATCGATCTTACCCTCGTGTTTCAGACCAACCTAATTGGATAATGGGTCTCCATCGA
Organism: Fraxinus floribunda; assembly: GCA_903798395.1. Lineage (NCBI taxonomy): Eukaryota > Viridiplantae > Streptophyta > Magnoliopsida > Lamiales > Oleaceae > Fraxinus > Fraxinus floribunda. The sequence continues at coordinate 6,026 of CAIGRS010087889.1, read as the reverse complement.
ACAAAAATGATAGAAGTGTCTCTTTCACACTACACCTAATCAGGATCAGAAATGACAGAAGTATCTCTTTCACACTCCACATAATCAGGATCTTCACAGATAAAAAATTTCAACATCTAATCACCTCTCCACTCTTGATCCGAATATCACACTTTATATCCCCGTGGATATCACCCATGCACCCTAGGCATCTATATTGTACATCACCAATAGAAAGCCAACACACTTACTGCTAATGTATCCCAACCCAGTAGATGCATGTAAACACATTACACCAAGTAATTAGATTGCTTTCAAATTCATGCAAATGCAAATACCAAATATATTGAAATGTCACATATAGCCAAGTAACAGAATTAAGCAATCACATACATGTAAGAAGGAATACACATAGATGTATATGCAGTAACCAGGTTTACAATCAATAAACCTCATACGGGTTGTCATTTGACCCAATGACAACATTCACCCTATCTCTCTCCTCACCTTTCTTTTTACTATCCTTCTTCGGACAATCCTTTTCAACCATGTCCAAATTTAGTGCAGTTAAAACACAATTTACTTTTTGCACTTGCTTTAGACCTACATTTGCCATCAACAGCTTTATAAAAAGCGTTTTCGTTTTGTCAAATAGAAAAATCACAGTTTTTCATTAGAAAAACACAACTTAAAATGTAATGTTATTTTACCAAAAAACGTACATAACAAAAAATGCAACCAACAATGACCACAAGTACAATACAGATACAATTCACATAAAATAGTCAAATAAATTTTCTTGAGATCATGTGCAATTCTAATAGTGAAAAATTAATTGGCAACAAATTCACAAAAAAAAATTCAAGGCAAATAATTAACACATAATTTCTAGATCTAGCAACAGGCAATGATTACCCCTTCACGGTAACCACAATCCTAATGTCACCCCCCACAAGATGACTTCTAATGAGAAAAATAAATTGTTACCCTGCACGATAATCATAACTGCAATAATAAAAGGGAAAGAACACGATATCGTGCGGACAACGTCTGATAGTACATAAATATCGAGAGATGAGAATTCATCACATTGATGTGAGATATCATTTTGTACATGAAGTAACTACTTGTGGTGATATTGTAGTGAGTAAGGTTCATACTAAGGAGAATTTCATTAATATGATAACAAAACCACTTCCCATTGCTAAGTTTGAGCATTGGTTGAACTTAGTAAGTGTTTATCACTAAATTTTAGACCGTTGGGATTTGTGTGGAAGAGATGGAGTAGTTGTTTGGTGATTTGTAGAAGAGCCTAGTTTAATTCCTTGCAAAGGATTTCGGTTCAAGGTGGAGAATAGTTGAAGTATGACCCAAATTTTATTGGGACATGGGTATTTGCTCGCCGTCTGCTTGGGACATGAGCATCATTGATCAAGGCCTTTTCTCCATGATATAATCGCCAAACATCCAAATGATTCCATTTCTGCTATGTTAAATGGAGATTGATTGTCCCATTATATGATGTATGTGCACTATCAAGACATTAGCAAAAAACTTATAAGTAGGGAGATCTTCCGCACAAAAAGGTCATCTAGGGGGATTTCTCACCAATTTGAAAGGGTATGAGGTATTTCTGCAATAGAGGCAAAGTCAAAGGGAGATTTGCACCAATTACCCTTTATTTATCTAATTGTTACCTTTAAATGGACCTCAAATAGTATCATAAAGAATTTCATTTTTTAAAGTTACAACAATTATCGTAACAATCTATTAATTTGTTGTCATAAACACAGTAGAACCCTGAATTATTTAGTTGTGTTGTATAAAATTTATTTGACAATTAGTAGGAATGACATGCCCAGTCAAGTGTTTATGCAACTCAATTATACCTAATAGTTAATTTGCATCTATATGATTTTTCCTTACTAGTTGAGGAATCAAAGTGGAAATAGATAAGTTGTAAATAAAATAGTATACATATTCCTTTCCTTCATGATTTTTCAGCCAATACAGTTTTTGGAAAAATAAAAGAGCTATAAACATGGTTAATGATAATAATGACCACAAATCCAATTAAGGTTATTCAATTTGACTAGGATGTTGATATTAGTTATCATAAATCCAATTAAAGTTATTCAATTGGACTAAGATGTTATGAAAGTTGATGGTATAAATATATTACATTTATCTTAAACTAATTAGGCTAATCACGACAAAATTATTCAATTGAATTATGATTTAAATTTGTGATTTAGTTAGAATTTAAGTATTGTATGTATTTGATATTTAATACAATCGAAGAAATTAATTAGTCATTATCTACATAATTTAGAATAATAACTAAGTGACTATGATACAATCCTAATCTAATCAAACTACCCTAAGTTTACCTATAAATATCAACGTCATGTACATATGTTTGCCACAAAACCAATTCTTTATCTTTTGTTTCATTATTTAAAAGCTCAGCAGAAACCCTATTAAAACTCTTAGAAGGTTTTCAAAGGAGTTTCAATTTTATCCTTCGTTTTGGTCAATTCAATAATTATTATCTGCATTTAGATGAGGTGATTGATTTTTTCACATCTTTTCAAGTACGTTGTTATGTATGAATTTAATTATTTCAGTTTAGGGTTCATTCGGTAGAAATCATCATACATTTTAAGGCGTAATTTCGGGTGTCAATTAGCCTTTACGTTATTTGCAACGCTTGCTAGAATTTTCTTTTTTTATGGTGCGATGATTCTCATTTTATGTTGGTAAGAGAATTTATTCTTAATTTCATGTTTGGATTGAATGTGGAATAGCAAGCATCTCATTGAGTATAATTCATCATACTTATCCCTCTTTATTACAAATTTCAAGTAAAAAGTAGTATGCCGGACGGAGGTAGATAGAAGGATGTGTCGGACCAACATATTCTTGTCACAAATTACCTTATATGTTGAATTTGATTAGTTTTGGAGTAACATTATAATTTTTAGTTAGTCCTAGTTTTATTGCATGTTAGAACTAGTTTTTATTTATGTTTTGATCAAATATATGATTCCAAAATGTTCCGCATATTTTATTAAATTAAATTTACCTTTAATTAAAGGTTGTTCAATTTTTATTGAATGTGTCATTATATTAAAACTTATTTTTTAAGCACGTTACGAAATTCATGTTTCGTAACACATCAGATTTTTATAAATCGAGGCTTTACAAACTTAATTCAGACCGTCAAAAGTTCCCATTATAGTGATGCATGCCTATCTTAAAATTTTAAGTATCTTGTGTGCAATTTAAAATATAAACCATCTTTTAATTAAATAAGAAACACAAAGAAAAAATATTTAATAGAAATCTATTCAATAATTACGAAAGTATTACATACAAAATATAACAATTCAATGTGTACTTATGTTATTTATTTTTGTAATATCATGAAAGAAAAATTACAAGTAAAACATTACCATATCAAGACTCTCTATTTTTAAAAAAGTATTGTTGACACTATCTTAGAATTAATAATATTAGATGAAACTTCATAAATTATGTAAATATTTTGAACTTTTTTAAAAAATAAAAAAAAAATCTTATTATACTAACAATTCTAGTTCTCTAGAGTGATAATCTATATACGGATAATCTCAATATAGTCACAAACAATTATGGTCCCAACTTGAATAGTTATGAAAAAGATTAAATTTCATATTAAATAAATTATAATTTTTCTAGGTCTCTTCTTAAAGAATTTGAATGATAATTATGAGTATTGCCAAAAATATATGCTGTGATATATTAAAGGTTTAAACTTTTACAATGACTTTGCATATTCTCAAAACTAAATAGATACATGCAATAATTATTTGAAACTTTCTCTCTTTTTATAAATGTCTATAACTTGAATTTAACACGCTCCATTAATTCATTATTAATCCTTTGAAAATCCGCTCGAGTAATACAATGATGAATAGAGGGTCGAACCTACGAGGATAATTTGTTTGGCTGAGTTAAAAGTAATTGAAAGCAAACAACTATGTTTTTGATATATGTGAGATGCATTGCTAAATTATCGAAACCCTATTGTTATTTCATTTTTAACGTAACAATTCAAGCAACAATTTGAAATCATTCATATTGGTGAATGTCCCTAATTTAATTAAAAGTATCGATAGCGATCGAATTTTTCCCCTTATGTGATTCTTCTATCTCTTGATAAAAGATGTAAACATGATAAGTGCATTAACATATATATATATTGAACCTTACAATGTTTTTTATATTGTGCTTAAACCCTATTATCTATGTCGATAACAATAAAATCAGTTAACAATTTAATTAGTGATCAAACAATTGAAAAGAACGATAAAACGATAATAAACATCCATGAATCAAATCAAACTAAAATGAAAATAATTAATTAAAACTAAAAATATCAGAATTCATGTCATCCTAAAAATGTATAAAACTAACATAATATATTGAAAATAAAAGTAATTATCTTTAACTGAAAAGACATAACCCGGTTTTTTATAAATTGAGAAGATGAAGATGATGAATCTTGAATCCGTTTAATGGTTTTTTGATGATCTCCACTTGCACATTCTGTTCTTTGCACAAAAATTAAGTTTGAATCTTTACTTAATTGAATTCTTGTAAGTCTTTTTCAATTCTCTTACAAAAACTATGAATTTTCCTACTTTGATGATAATAGTTGATGAATACTGGAATATAATATGTATATTAGAGATCTCGAATATGTATTCCACTGTTGGATACTTTTAGGAGTTAAAAATTGGTTGAAAATTACGTTCAGATTGGTTTTCGAAAGAGTTTCAATCGAGTAAGAAAAATTGGTTGAAAATCGCATGTTTTTGTCTTTGCACAATAGTCAGTAATTTTGTCATAAATTTCTCTTCCAATATCCAATTGAAGCGATTTAAAATGCATTTGAAAGCTAACTTGAAGCGCTACAACTTTGATAGAAAATATAATTTTTCCAATTCGAACGTTTACTATGCCAAAAATAGGTTTCAGATTTCGGCTAAAAATCTAGAATATAACTTGTACGATTGAAAATTGATTTTAATAATATTTTGATCATATTCCATTCCTCTTTTACTCCTAGTTTCATCCAATTGTCTTCTCTTCAAAATATCTCTTGTGGTCCGAATCTACTATGAATATTTACAATTTGATCCTCAAACTTCAGAATTCGTCATTTTTCACCAATTTTCGCTTCTTCCTTTCAATTATTCATTTAACTATTAATTTTTACGTATATAACATACAATAAAACAATTTACAATATAATTTATTAGAAAAACTATCATATATCGTTATTTTAGACCCTGAATAAGTGTATAAGATACACTTATCTATTAACGCAGTCCATATTTTACCTCTATCTACACGCGCTAAGGATAATTAAGTCAAAAGAATATTTTTTGTAGTGATACCTCTATTAGAACATTTTCAAGAGACACTCTAAATACAACACGTTCTCTGTTTTAGAGCTTTAAAGGTAAAAAATAAGTTCCAAAAAATTATATTTTATTTGTTAAAAATTGAGATAAAATAGGGAGCTGGTTACAATAATTGCATCTAATGAGCAACATATTTTAATATTATACTTCTTAAATTATTGAAATCACATTTAGCCTTTGTTTGGTTTAGATAAAAAATCATATTTTTAGCAGTTTTTGATAAAAGGTGATGTAATGTGTGGTTGAAAATTTGTAAGTCCCATTAAATATATAATTATAGTTAATTGTTCTTTGACTTCAATTAAATCAATTTTTTTCTAGCCGAACCAAATATGAGCATAAATTAATTGATTGTCGACATATAAAAATAAGTTAAATAAAAGATGATAAATATTTCTTGGAAAATGGAAATTAAAGAACAAATAGAGAATATTGTTGAAGTATTATAAAATTTACTATCTAAACTTAAAGCTACTCTTTATTATGGATAATTTGCTCTTTATTAATGGTAAGTCTTTGGAAGATAAATTATAGCTGGTGCATACGAATAAGACTAGTTTCAATTGTTTCATTTAT
>CAIGRS010087882.1:0-14368 GCA_903798395.1 Fraxinus floribunda | reverse complement strand
ACGGGTCGAACAACAGGTCGGGTTAATATTGTGAGACGTGATTTCTAGCTTTCTTGGGTTCGTTTCAACTTATTCGTGGGTTCCCAAGATATATTCTTAGCTGGGTTCGCATCAATTCTTCTCCTTTAAATGAATATTACAACTTCATTTTTTCATTTTAGCTTTTCATCTCTGCACTTTTGCTCCCAAAAATTTCGCGTTCTTCTTTACTTTTTAACTGAGGCAGTCTATATTTAGGTATTCCCTTTAACAAGAATTCCTTTTATTTTTCTTTGTGTTGTATTTTACCTCGGTCTTTTATATGAGTTCGGATGAATTTAGGGTACAACCCTGGGGTAACCAACATGAGGAAACAGTACCATCTTCGTCTTCTCCTTCTTTTAGCTCGTTCTTCGCTAGTTTGGACTGTCAAGAGGTTCTAACGCCAATCCCCATTACCTCAGTCTACCCAAAATGATTAGATACTCCTAGGAATATGGGACTGAGCCGTGGAGGGGAAGAGGATAGACCTCAAGGAGGCAATGGGGGAGATACCCATGAATGGGGGGTGAATTCCTATAGGTCAGTGGTCACTGGAGATATGCTTTCTAGTTTAAGGGCTAAGTATAATATTCCCAGTTCAGTAGAGTTCGTTATCCCAACTGTATCTGAATGAGCTAACACTCATCCATCCGGATGTATAGCTTTGAATTCGGCTATTTTGAATGCCGGTTTAAGATTGCCTTTTCCTAGGATAATTCGACAATTTCTTTAATCCTGGGGAATAGTCCCAATTCAACTTTGCCCTAATGGTTGGAGGACCTTGATTACGACCTTAATATTGTGGAGCAAATTAGGCTATCCCGAACTGAGTGTTGTCCAATTTAACTCACTTTTTACCTTTAAAGAAGACGAAAAATATTATGGCTAGTGGTATGCCAGTGTTAGGCCTAGAACGGGAGGTCCATTAGTGCTGGATACTCTATTTTCGATAAAGAAATGGAATGAGGAATTTTTTTATGGATTATGGGAGTGGCAGTTTCATCTTGTTAAGTTGAATATGGAGGATGTTGTTCCTACCCACTATCACCCGTTATGTAAGTGAACATCATTTTTGATATCTTTTCTTGCTTTTGTATTAAATTCATCTTCCAAACTAACTTAGTCCTTCCTTGCAGATTACAAGAAAGTTGTTTTAACCAAAGCAGTACAAGAACGGACTGATGGGATTATATCTCTCCCGAGAAAACAAGTCCTGCAAATCTATCATTTCGGACTCCACCCTCTTCCAAGCAGGGTCACTCCAGACTCTCCCGCCGACCTCATCATCAGCTGGGGCTTCCACTTCTATTCCCTTTTCTTCAAGTAAGTGTTCCCTAGTATTCTTGATTAACTTTTACTACAATAGTTGAACTCACATATGTTCATCCCCGCCTCAGATCAAGACCAAGACATGTTGGGATACAAAACGGCGAAGGCGGCAGCATCAACTGCTAAGGGCAAAAAGAAAAGAGATTTTGGCTAAGGTCGTGAACTGATCTGAGGAGATCGAACCCGAGTTAGAACTTGACCAACCTCTTAAATGTCGTTAATCAACTAAACAGCCACCAACACATACTCCTGTGGCATCTACATCCCTAGACTTTGCCCCCACGCCACCAATACCTGTGGCCATTCCAGTGATTACTGAGGCCAGCCCCTCGAGTTCACAAGATAGGTGCCTAGACCTGCAAAGGCTCAATGTCGACACGACCTGAGGTCTTTCTTGACTTTCTTCGAGCCCTCTCCCCCGCAAGGAAGTCCATTGCAGCACTCTCTTCTTCTCTAAGGGAATCAACTACTCTCCTTACTAGGATTTGGAATGAAAGAGAGCAACAATACTTAGCCGATATGCCAGTCGGTGAGGCTATAATCTCAGCCCAGCTCCATACTCATCGATCAATTTTATACATGATGTCTGTGACAGAGAAGATAATCATTCAAGCTTAAGTGTTTGCAGATTTAATTTAAATATTGTGATTTATAACTCAAACTATTTTTCTGTTTTTAGGTAAAAGCCGAGCTAGACAAAATACTTGAAGTGAAAGATCGGGCCATGGTCTTGTTTGACAAGGTAGAGGCATAGAAGGCGAAATTTGCTGAGAAGGAGCGGTGTTATGAAGATCGCCTGAATAAAATGAGAGAAGAGCTGAACGCTAGGTTGATTATAGAGCTCAAACTTATGGATGACAATGAAGCTCTAAAGATCTGGGGAGGGAAAGCTAATGCTCGAGCTAAGAATGAAAATAAGAGAGCTGACAAAGAAAAAGCAAGGGCTGATGGGCCATAAAAAGAGCTGAGGAAGCAGCCACAAGGTGGAAGAGGTAGAGCTCAAAGCTTCCAAAGCGGTTGAGAAATGGAGGACCTCTCCTGAGTTCGACACACTAGCTCAGGATGCCTATGTTGTGGCATTGGGTGAGATTATAAAGTATATCAACAAACAAAGGCCAAACTTCAACACTTCCTTTTTGGTGGAAGCATACAAAGAACAAAAGAAGGAGCTGGAGTAGTTGTCGAAGGCATTAGGAGTTCGGATCTCCCCTGTCGACAAGACGTTGCAGATGAGTTCATGCCTCCAGAGGACCTACCAGCCTCATAGTTTTATTGTTGTTGTATTTGTCTTTTGTTTGAACTTTAAAACTTTTTTAAGAACTTATTTTTGAAATCTTGATCCATTAATGAATGACTATCAATCGCTTTTTGTTTTGCGTAAAATATTATTACTCCTGCAATTCTTATTATAAAAGATGAAACTTGCTACTCCTGTTTGAACTAAGTGCTACAGCACATGCACCCTCAGTTTGGCCTATTCCTTAAATGATTTCCTAATTGAAAATTCCACTAAGTGTTACAGCACGTGCAACCTTAGTTCGGCCTACTCACAAGCAGGACTTGAATGGTTTTCTTGTAGGAAATTCCATTAAGTGTTGCAGCACATGCAACCTTAGTTCAGCAAGCTTACAAGCAGAGCTTAAATAACTTTCTTATAAGAAATTTCACTAAGTGTTGCAATACAACCTTAGTTCGGAGAATCAATGGTTCTAGATACTTTCCCGTTTGCCAAAATACACATTTTATTATAGACAACTTACGCATGATACATGATACATTCGCTGTTCTACTGGTAATACTTCTTAAGTTGTTCTACATTCTAAGGGTGTAGAAGAGGTCTACCATCCATATCTTCCAGCTCATAAGCCCCCTTAAGTAGTACTTTGGTTACTTTATAAAGGCCTTCCCAGTTAGGTCCTAAAGATCCGAGCTAGGTTCTTTTGTAGCTAGAAAGCTTTTTCTTAACACCAGGTTACCGACCTCAAACTCCATTTTCCTAACCTTCTGATTATAGTATGCATTGCGTAACTTTTATACGACATTCCTGATTTTGGCCTCATTCCTTTTCTCTTCTCCCAAATTTAGTTCTCCTCGTAACACCCTATCATTTCCTTCCTCATGATACATCATCGTCCGAATAGAATGAATCCCTATGTCAAGTGGGATAATAGCTTCCACCCCAAAAGTTAAAGAGAAATGGATTTCTCCAGTACTATTCCTAGACATAGTGCGATAAGACTATAGTATGCTAGGGAGTTCCTCAGTCCATCCTTCCTTAAAAGCATGAAGTTTGGCTTTCAGCATGTGCTTGATGATCTTATTAATTGTTTCCACTTGGCCGTTAGCTTGATGGTGGTTTAGCGTGGATAAGTGTTTCCATATGCCAAGTTCTTCACAAAAATTGGCAAAGTGAATATTGTCAAATTATTTTCCATTGTCAGTCACAATGGAGTATGGTATTCCAAATCTGTATAAGATGGATTTCCACATGAAGTCAGTAGTCTTTTTCTCAGTTATCTTAGCCAAAGGTTCAGCTTCTACCCATTTAGTGAAGTGATCCACTATTACAATTGCAAACTTCGTTCACACGTTCCCAGTAGGCATGTGACCAATTAAATCAATCCCTCACTTGGAAAAGAGCCATATGACCATTACATAGTTTAGCTCTCCAGGTGGAAGCTTGACGTTTGGAGCAAATCGTTGGAATTTATCACATTTCCTAGCAAATTCCAATGCATCCTTCTTCATGGTGGGCCAAAAGTATTGTTGCCGTATTATTTTATAAACTAATGACAACCCACCAGCATGATTCCCACACACTCATTCGTGTATTTCATGCAATGCATAAAGTGCTTCCTCTTCATTCAAGCACCTCAACAAAGGCACATAATATCCTCGCTTATAAAGGATATTATCAATCAATGTGTACCTCGCTGACCTTACCCGAAGTTTCATTGCTGCGACGGGATCTTCTAAACATAAACCTATTTTCAGGTACAGCACAATTTCATCCATCCATGTTGATTTTGGATCAGTCGTCATAGACACGATTTTCAACCCCTCAATGGCTAGATGATAAATCCTTCCAACCGGAATACTATCAAACTCCTCTATCCCTTCACTTGTCACCAACCGAACTAGGGCCTCAACGTGGCCATTTTGAGTCTGGAGAATTCGTTCGACTGGCAGAGTTTTGAAATTTTTGAACGCTTGTTTAACAACCTGCAGATAGCTATTCATCTTTTCTTCCTTAGCTTGGTAAGCTTCGTTGACATGTTAAACCATTAATTGTGAATCACTGTAAACTATCAAATGAGTAACCCTCATGTCTTTTACCATTCTCATCCCTGTGATGAGTGCCTCGTACTCAATCTCATTATTTGAAGCTTTGAAATCAAAGGATACTACTTCATAGAATAGCAGGTGGTTTGGACTGATCAAGCAATTCCAGCTCTCAATTGAGCTTCAGTAGAGAATCCATCAACGAAGAGTTCACATGGAGCTTCAGTTGGATTCAAATTGAACTTCGCAACAAAATTGACGAGAGCTTGGCCCTTTATGGAAGTGCAATGCTTGTATCTTATGTCGAATTGACCAAGCTCTACTATCCACTTAACCATCTGACCTGAAATATCAGGCTTTTATAAAACCTGCCTTAATGGATAATTGGTTAATATCTCAATTGGATGTTTCAAAAAGTAGGGTCTTAACTTTCTTGCTGCCATATCACAACATAACCCAGGATGTTGTATTCCTTCTTCCTCCCTAGCCAAAACAGCACTAGCAGCGTGTTCAAATACTGCTAGATATAACATCGGTACTTCTCCTACCTTTGGTTTTCATAGTACCGATGGATATGCCAATTGTCTTTTAACCCATCAAAGGCGAGTTGGCATTCGAAGGTCCATTCAAACTTCTTTTTCCCTCGTAAGACATCAAAGAAAGGTTTGCACTTATCAGTTGGTTTCAACATGAAAAGACTGAGGGCGGCTACTCGCCCAGTCAAACTCTAAACCTCTTTAGGCTTTGTCAGGGGTGCATTTCACTGATAGCCTTTATCTTTTCTAAGTTTTCTTCGATTTCCTTGCGATTCACTAAATAACCCAAGAACTTTCCCGAGCTCACGCTAAAAGCACATTTGTGTAACTTTAGCTTCATCATGTATTTTCTCAGGATCTCGAACATTTCAACAAGATATTGTCGATGGTTCCTGGCATCTGCGCTTTTTACGAGCATATCATCAACATATATCTCCATGGTTTTACCAATATGCTTGGCAAACATAGTATAGACTAGACGTTGGTAGGTGGCCCCAATATTTTTGAGACCAAAAGATATCATTTTGTAACAATAAAGACCTCGATCAGTGATGAAAACAGTGAGTTCCTGGTCGATTCATACATAGGGATTTGATTATACCCTGAGTATGCATCTATAGAACTAAGCAACTTGTGTCCGACTGTAGCATCTACCATCTGATCTATTCTTGGCAATGGAAAGCTGTCTTTAGGACATGTTTTATTCAGGTCGGTGAAATCTGTGCACATTTTCCAAGCTCCATTGCTTTTCTTCACAAGAACTGGGTTAGTAACCACTTTGGATATTTTGCTTCATGGATAAACCCATTATGAAGCAACTTTGCACTTCTTTGTTTAAGGCTTTGTACCTTTTTGGATTCAAAGGTTGGTGTCGTTGCTGTTTGGGCCGTACCATGGGGTCGGTACCCAGTTAGTGGAAAATGATTCCTAGATCAATCCCTTCCATGTCTGAATGGTTCCAAGCGAAAACATCGAGGTTATGCTGAAGGAACTCGATGATTTGACCTCAAAAGGGTGGTTTCAGTTCATGGCCTTCTTTTGGTGGATCACCTGGTCCGACCTCCACTCTATCTAGCTCTTCCGCAGGTTCTCCCACATTCACTCTTACACGTGGGTCTAATGAGCTGAGATCATATTCCATCATATATACCATATAAACTTCTGAACAAATTTTTATCCGATATGTCTTGGTGATATCTTTATTTTCCTTAACTTGCCCTACACCATGAGGCGTGGAAAATTTAAGAGAGTAGTGGTACATTGATACAATTGCTATGAGGTTGAATAACAGAGGATGCGCCATAATGGCTTCGTAAGGAAAATTAGAATTCAACACTACAAACTCTGCATTCAGTTTAGTTCAGCGTAGAGCTTCACCAACCTCAATAGAGAGCTTGATCATCCCTCTTGCTTTGGTGAAGGCGCCATTGAAACCTAAAACCACATTCGGGTAGGGTTGTAGAAAACTCAATGGGATTCTCATCCATTCCAACGTGTTGACATAAAGTATGTTAAGGGAACTTATCATGTCAACTAAAACCTTGGGGACTATAATTCCTGCTATTGGTATTGAGATTACCATGATTCCAGGATAAGAAAATGGATCTGTGTCCTTTTCTTCAAATGAAAACTGATCATCCATAGTACTTCTGCGATGTTTCTAGGTAATGCCAATCTCAGTGAGGTTGGTAACAATAGGTCTTTTTAATCTTGTCTTCTCTGCTCACCGATTTTGTTAGCTGCTGAACATTTGGATCTGAGGGCTAGGCAAATCAATATTGCAAGCCCTTGCCTCGACCTAGTTCTCATGTACTATACCAACTCTATTTGGGGTTTAGAATTTCATGCAATAATGATATATCGAGATGGCGGCTTGTACATTATAGTTGGACGGAAGATCAGCAACAATAAAATCTGCTAAAATCCTTCTCTGGCAAGGGAGTTCACCTAATTCTACACTTAAAATAATTTGTCCTCGTGCTTCAATAGGATCTTTGGAGAACCCTTGCAACCTCTTGAATATGGTTGGATGTTGCGTTCTTGGATTTCCATTTGTTCCAGTGTTCGGGGGTATAGCACATTGAACGAACTCCCATTATCAACCAGAGTTCGATGCACTTGTACCCTGCGACAGTCACAGTTATCACCAATGCATCACTTTGGTCCTGTAAAATCTCGTATGAGTCTTCTTCTGAAAATCCAAACTACCTTGAGTATAACGCTACGTCAGTCTCAAGTTCTGGTAACATTACATTATAATTTTGCTAAATACGGGCATTGCATACTTGTCTACGTCTGGCTCTTTTGGACCTTTCAAGGCACTGGTTGCCACTTACTAGTGTTCTGATCTCAGCTTGAGGTAATAAATCCCGAGCTTGTGGGCCGGCTGAGCTCGCTGAACCATTCCTTATTGATTAGATTGTTGATTGCCAGCTTGGTTTGTTTCTCTGGGCTTAACTACAAACTCTTACAGGTGACCTTGTCGAATTAAGGATTTCACCTCCTCCTTCAAATTTCTGCAATTATCAGTGTTATGTCATGTCGTCCTATGGTATCGACAGTACCTCCCTCGATTTTTTCTTGCCAACTCCTTTTTCTGAGGTAGGGGTCTATGAAATGTTTATTTTTCTTCTGTTTGCAAGAAAACTTCCTCCAGGGTGGCATTTAGCGGATGATATTCATGAAATCTATCCGGATAAGGCTTAGGACGACCCTGATCCCTTCTGTCTTTTCTCCTTTCACGGCTAAAATCTTTATCCACTCTTCTCTCCTTTTCTTGATGTGAATACTGTAGATTTGGCTTGAGTTTCTCCTGGTCGGACGTGGCTTCCTTAGCGCTTATATGTTTTTCAGCTCGGCTTAGGAACTCATGGTATGTTCGAGGTTCGTCCTCATGTACAGATCACCAAAACCTCATTCTTGGCCTTAGTCCTAAAAGGACTGTCATAAGCGCGGCATCATCGAAAATCTTCTCAACTTCTATGGACTACTTGTTGAATCTACTAAGATAACTTTTGAGCGATTTAGTCTTTCCTTGTTTAATGCTCACTAACCGCTCATTGGGTGTGATCCTCACTTTTGAACCCATAAAATGGGCAAGGAATGTTGTGGCAAGATCATTCCAAATTTTTATAGATCTTTGATGTAGCCTTCTAAATCACCTTTAGACCTTATCTCCCAAGGTCAATGGAAAAGCACGACACATTATGGCATCTCGTGCTCCTTGCAATTCCATCGAGGAAGTGTATTTATCTAAATGGCTGAAAGGATCTCCTTCCATTTCATACCCGGTTAGTTGTGACATTTTTAACTTTTTTGGGTAGAGGTTCAACAAGGATATCCTCAGTGAAGGGAGAATGGTGTTTCGTGAGATATTCTTTTGTGTTTCCTTGGTCCCTAGCTTCTAGATCAGCAATACGTTTTTTAAGGCACTCATTTCGAGCTCTGGTCGTTCCACTGAACGTTTGATATGGGGTTCATCATGTCTAATCACAGGTGTTAGGGAATGCTGAGAACCCAATCTATCAAATACACTATTAGTTCTCCTAGAGGTTGACTTTGCAGTTATGGGAGAGATCCTACTTTCTTCCGTTCGGCTATTGGAGGATTCTTTTCCTGAAAATTGGAGAGTCCGGGTCATCCGATTCTTTCCCTGTAGGGAGATTCCACCTCGATATCTTATTGTGGAACGTGAACCTGACAATGTTTGTCAACTTTTCGATGGCTTCCTTCATCGCAGTCATTTGAGGGTCGATAGTTTTGTTTTGACCTCGTCTTCTTCTAGCGTTTTGTGGACTGCTAGTTTGTTCAGGACTGGTATGAGATTGACTTCCAGATGCTAAGAAGCCATCCATGGTGATATTTCTTCGTGGACTTTATTGGAGAGATAGGGCTGCTTTTACAAGCTAGGGAGCCCTTCCTCAACGCCAAACTGTTGATGTTGAAAATTGTATGAACAAAATTCAAGCCAACTTAGGATGCAAATAAGAACTTGATTGATCGTAAATCAAAAGATTACAAGCGTTAATACAATTATTCTCTTCTATTTTTGAATGAGATATTTAAAATATGAAAATATAGGAATACTTGTAATGTAAAGCTCTGTGTGTCCCTTCTCCTTTTTTTCCTTCTTCCTTTTATAGGGAGGAATTTGTATGTATCCTTCATTTCCCTATCTTATCAGCTACAGTGCCGAGCTGAGAAAGTACACTTACTGGCATGTTCAGATTGGTTAACAAGCTATACCTGTCAGATCATCATGAGTTAACCTTACATGTCCCCAACAATTAATGAGTTACTTAAGGAAGGAAGTTAAAGCATTTCATTGGCACAATTAGTGGGCGCTAATGCAAGACTTACTATATGCCACTTGTCAATTGATCGTTAGTACAATATGTAAGAAATCTTCAATTATTATGTTCCCTTCGACCTCGATAAACTACATAATCCGAGTTGACCTCATATATCCGAACTCACATTAGCACAGGCTTATCGCATACACCAAATTGTACTTATCAACTTTGGAGGTCGGATGCCAACAAAGAGTAAAGCTATTTAGCGTCAATTGGGTTGTAACCTTAGTCTAGATGGCATTGATGTGACATTAAATGATAATGGAATTAAATAATTTATTTAATTTCATCTTTCATTTAGCTTATTATCTAGTGTCACCTGGATTGGGTTGCAACTCCAGTGAGATTACATAGTATTATTCTTCGAACAATAAGTTTAAAATCAACCAATTTTCCCCTTTGTGTAATATATGTAGACAGAGATTTTAAACACACACACACCGTTTTTCAACCACATGTTTATTATTTTTTATTAAATTATATTAAAAATTTAATTTTAATCTATAAAACAAGGGGAAATGAACTATATGTATAATGGAGTTAATTGTTCTAATGGTCGCTAAACTTATGTCTATATTTTCAATTTCTCATTGAAGTTTAAAATATCGAGTTTTGACCATTGAACTTTGGACAACGTTGGACGTTACTCGTTAGTATAACTTCCGTTTAAAATTTCTAACGAAATTGGTGACATGATTGACGGAATGAACATGTAGTGCCTAGTCACATTAAATTTTGAGATTGTCGAATTTTGACTACTAAACTTTGGAAAACGTCTTTGGTTCCTCGCTAAATCTTGAGAAACATCTTCTATTACTTACTGAACTTTGAGGTAGTTGAATTTTGGCCACTAAATCAAAATTCAACTGAAAAACGTCTTCTATTCTTCATAATAAATTTGGATCTAATTAAAATTTGCTTTTAAAATTTGGATTAAAATTTGAATTTAATTTAATTTTAGCCCCTGTTTGAGCCAAATTATTGTAGAATGAGAATGAAAAATATAGTCGTTATTGGGGCCCACGCAAAAGATAGAAAATTTGAATTTAAATGTTGATGTGATAGATTCATATTTTTCATTTTAAAAAGAAAAAAATATGGCTCAAACAAGGCCTTAATTGTAATTACACTTTTTTATGCCACATATTATTTATTGGTCATAAATGATCTATTTTATGAATTTTATATTGTTCATTAGTCATAATTTATCTATTTTATTGGTTACAATAACCATATAATTGGGTAAATTTGTCCAATTGGTATGAGTTTCAACTTAAATATCTCATCAGACAAATATTTTTGGGTACGAATTTTAGGGGATGTGATAGAATTATCATTAGTTGACTCTTAGCTCTTGTTTGACACCCATTTTATTCAAAAAAAATATGTTTTTGAATAGTGAGTGATGGAAGAATGAGTGGTTAAAAAGTAAGGAGAATTTTTAGGTTTATGTGTAATATTATTTTATTAGTAAAATGTGTGGTTGAAATGAAGAAATAAAATGAGAATAAGAATGAAAGAAAATGGGTGCCAAACGGGAATAATAGTTGTACTAAACAATCAAGTTCAATATGGTCCATTCATTACCATAAATCAACTAATTTTGATTCAATTTTAAAGGATCATCCAAATCTGAACGGTATGACCCATTTTTGATATTACTCACCCAAAGTTTGAACTTATAAGCAAATCAAACATTATCTGACTTATTTTTATGAACGTAATTTTTACTTATTTTTCAATAATTCACCATTTATAACTTGAGTAATACTAGTACATAATTGTGTATAAATGGATGGAAGAATTATTCTTCATGTATATTGGGGTGTCCATAATGGACACCCGGCATCCCCTTATTGGATGGAGTGTCGATCCATCCAATAGGGGGTGTCGGATGTCTATTATGGATGTACCACTAACACCGCCCTAAATGGATTTACAAATGGAAGGTGAATAAGATTAATTTAATTTTATTTCTTTTTCTCTTTCACATCAATCCGTGAATTAATTGGTACACAATTATGCTACAAGCAGCATTAACCTTCCTAAATTTCATGTTTCCCAATAGAAAAGCAATCGAGATCATATCACCACGTAGACAATCCGACAAATGGAAAAGATACACGTCACTCTCAACCACAGTCCACACTGATCATCACTATAACTTTCAGCTCTTCAAGCGGTGACGAAAACCAGTCAATGTGAATTCACGTCAATTTGTTGCACAAGTAGTGAAGAAGAAGCGTTGATGGCGGAGGTGATTGGTAAGAGAGTTCTTGACAAAGGGTGGTTGGCGGCGCGATCTACTGAGGTAGAGTTCACTGGAATTCAGCTTACTACCACGAACCGTCCTTCCGTTCCCACTTCTCCATGGATGGAAGCAGTCGTCCCCGGAACGTAATGTTTCCTAAACTTTCCTCCCTTCAAATTCTTCTGTTGAAAATTATTCCTACGAAATTAATTACACCGATAATGATACTGTGCTGGCCAATTGAGGATAAACGATAAATAAAATATTGGGATTTGTATTAACACAAGAAACGAGCTTTAGTAGGGTATAATAGTATGAACGTTTGATTTAATTTGATAGTTAAATGCAAGAAGTTCATAATGTAAACTTGGGTGATTTTTATTGGCAGTGTTTTGGCAACCCTAGTAAGCAACAAGCTTGTTCCAGATCCTTTCTATGGGCTGGAAAATGAGGAAATTATCGACATTGCTGATTCCGGGAGGGAATACTACACTTTCTGGTTTTTCTCCACTTTTGAGTGTAAGCTGGTATATGATACTCCGACCTTAATTAAATGCAGGAAGCTTGATTTAATATCATGTTGAACAACTAGTTTCTTTATTTATAAATAGAATTGATATTCGTTGCAAGTTTTCTTGTCTCATTAATTATTTTCCACTTGGAGATCTTTAGGTATACAAGTATTTTGCCATTTTCTGTTTCTTTCTTGATGATTGTGAAAATTCTTGTTTATCAGAAGACGCAGGACCATAAATTTTAAAATGGCATAATTTAGATAGCATTCCTTTCTGACTAATGTTTACTTATATATCGTATTGATCTGATGATACAGTGAAGTAAAGAGTCAATTTCGGCTTATTCTACCAAGGCAATAAGGAATACAACAACAAACTAAACCTTATTCCTCATAATGTTGGGGTTTACTACATAAAACATATTTCGCCACTCCATTCAGGTCTATTCCTACATTACTGGATGATCCAAGACAACTACATCCTTAGCATCCAAGTCAACATGAACTTGACTCGTTTCTGCACTATATCACAGGTTCAATATGGAGAGACTTATTAGCATGGACTTAGTATGGAGTTTAATTGTGAATTTTGTGTTATAATAATGTGAAGCTAGTAAGTATCTTTCAGTTCTTTAAGTACCACAAAATATTTTAAAACCATAATACACAGTATGCCTTTTGATACAATAATTAAAGAAAAAAAAGATATATAGCTAAAGTAGTAGTGAAACCAGTTGAAAATGAGAATTTTAGAGATGAGTATCATGAGGCACATTAGTGGCAAAATAGAAAAAAAATATATAAAAAAAATTGTATCAATCTGAAGTCAAGATGACATAATGCTACTTAAAGAAAACTAATGCAACCGAAGGTATAGAAAATATGTGAAGGTAGAGGAATGAGTGGTTTAGACTGTGAGTACTAAGTAATAAATAAAGAGACAGTGAGTCCTATTGATATAATTTCTTGTAATTATGGAAAAGATATGCAATGCCTGGCCAATGAAGGTTCAAACTTTGGTAGTTAACAGCTGCTTAGTGTGCATGACATTTGTCTTTCGAATATCTATAATGCCGGGATGACGTCGTGTTACAATATTATACCTTGCCTCCTCCTCTTAAGTGTCACTCGAAGAAAGGTTTGCACAAAATTAACATTTCTCGAAACCCTTTTCCTTAGTTACCCTCAAATAAATTACTCTAAATGAAATCATGGCTCTTCTTCTTTATTTCCCTTAAATCATCAGTTGCTGATGGAAAAAAATCTCATCTGATGAAAGTGAAGGTTCAACTAATTTATGGACACATTGAAAATAGCTTTAGCAATAATTGAGTGGTGATCAGCACCACACACCAGCCCTTTCCCTTCCAGGGCCTCCTTTTTATTTCAACTCTGTCACAATATTTAACCAGAAGAAACATGAAAACCTCATCATGAGCTCTTTTTGACTTTTTCAATATTCAACTCATACATATTAATAATTCTTATAGTTTCCAGCTATTACTAGAGAGAAATACTTTCCACCAATTTGTTTTCTATCGATGGAACTGATATCCAATCACTTCACATGGAAAGAATCTTCAGCAATCACCATGGATGACGATTAGCTAGCACTCAGAAACAGCTCATTTGATAACCACAGAAGGAGGGGGAAATGGAAAGTAATGTTGTCTTTTTGCTTGAACTATGAGCCCTTAATTAACACTGCTTTGTGTTAGAGCTGATGGTACCATATTAGCAGATGCGATAGTTACGAGTTACTACCATGGTGATTTTTAGATGTTCACATTTTTGTGAGATATGTTATTGCTGATGGTAGTACTGTGGTAATTATTATTGTCCATTTTGTTGTTTGTGACAATGTTGCTCGGATTTGTAGTGATAGAGATTGTTTCAAGTGGGTGTACCTGTAGCCGTGGTTAGTAATTTCCTAAGGTTGTCAATCACCTGGTAAACTTAGTGCATGTTTGGCAAAGCTTAGATTACAATTTAATCGGGTCAAACATCATTTTAACCATAAATTCCGTGGAACCACAACTTTTTTCACTTTTTAACCAAACATTTTATGGGACCCACTGATTAT
>CAIGRS010087868.1:0-13576 GCA_903798395.1 Fraxinus floribunda | reverse complement strand
TATGAAATTTGGGGCGTTACAGCTTCCGATTCGATTTACAAATTCTTAATGATCAAACATGAACGACTGTTATGACGGCAAAATTTTTTTCCAACAAGTGGTATCAAAAAGACAATTGTCACAATTCATGTTGAATAATTGAGAATCAAAATTTTAATTTGGTTCTTGTATAATTTTATGATTTTCGAATTTAGCAAAATCGGATTTAGTTTTTGTTAATTTTGAGAATTTCTTAGGCATATTTTCCAAAAATTCAATTTAAAAAAAAATTCAACAGTGGCACCGCCACAGCTAAGGAGGTTGGGCACTGCCCAGCGTAGCACCACGCTGCCCAGAACGCAGCGACACCAGTCGTCGCGACGAGCGCAACTTAAGCTTCTGGATTCCCCCCTCGGTGCCACTCTGGTTCCCTCCTCCCTAATTTTTTTTAGGGTTTACAGGTTATGGCATTTTTTGATGGCAGGGCTTGGGTTGTAAATTTGAAGATCTTAAGTACTTGGTTGCAATTTAAGAATTAGGGTTCGGGTTGCAATATTTAAAATCTATTTTTAATATTTTAGCCCCTTAAGTTTAGAGTTTTAGTAATTCAGCCCCTCAAGTTTAAAGTTTTAGTAATTCAGCCCTTTAAGGTTAAAATTCATCCAATTGGACCTTTGAAAGTACCAAAATTAGTAATTCAGTCCCTAAAGTTTGAAAATTAATTAATTTGGGCCATTAAAGTTCTGAATTTTGTAATTAAGCTCCTAAAAAGTTCATAGTTGGTTTAAATTGACCCAAAGTTTTGAATAATTAATTTTTGGATTCCTAAAGTTTTGAATAATTAATTTTTGACTCCTAAAGTTTTAAATAATTAATTATTGACCCTAAAGTTTTGGATGATTAATTTTTGATCCCTAAAGTTTTGAATTATTAACCCTTAGGCTACTAAAGTTTCAAAATAAATCAAATATGCAAATTCAATGATTTTCTTTTTCAAATTTTGGTACAAAAGACTCTTTTAAGATATATAATATTTGAAAGTGAATTAATTAAAGCAACATATTGTCAAAACAACATCTCTTGTGAAAATTAATNAATTATTAACCCTTAGGCTACTAAAGTTTCAAAATAAATCAAATATGCAAATTCAATGATTTTCTTTTTCAAATTTTGGTACAAAAGACTCTTTTAAGATATATAATATTTGAAAGTGAATTAATTAAAGCAACATATTGTCAAAACAACATCTCTTGTGAAAATTAATTAACTTAGAATATTAAAAGGTATTTGTGTGTGTGTTATTCATGCGAATATTTGATTGGCATAAATGAAGGTCAAAATTTGGCTGAATTGTACATACACTTGTGGTAATAAACATGTGGCGATTATTTGATTTAACGTGTGATCAATAAATCGGTCCAAAGAAAAATTTATTGATTGACATGTTTCTTTATTGTCTGTGTTTATCGCTATACCAAGATTACCACTTACAAATCAATATTTCTATCCAATGATTAAATTTTGATGTTGTGCTAGGTATCTTGTGATGGGTCCTACCATTATTTGAAATTATAATTTGCATATTAAGGATTGTAAGCTCTTCCAAATAATTGTTCTCTAATTTAGTTTCAGGTTCTGCTGCCAATATCTCTGCTAGTATCAATTCAATTTCAATGCTTAATGGCACCCACTTCAAGGCATGGTAAGACAACGTAATGATTGTTCTCGTAGTCATGGATCTGACCTTGTTTTACGGGTCGATCAACCTACTGCACTTCCTGATAAGAGTACCTCTTACGATAAGAGCGAGATGGAAAAGTGGGAATGATCAAACCACATAAGCTTGATGGCCATAAAGTGTGCAATTCCAGAAGCATTTCAGGGCTATGTCCGATAAAGTGACTACGTCTAAGGATTTCCTTGAGGACCTTGAGAAGAGGTTTGCCAAGAATGAAAAGGCTTAAACTAATACACTTTTGACAAACCTTATCTCAATGAGGTACAAAGGAAAAGGAAACATATGGGGGTACATTATGGAAATGTCTCACGTTGCTTCAAAACTAAAGGCACTCGAGTTGGATTTATCTGAAGGCTTATTAGTGCACTTGGTTCTGATATCCCTTTCGGTACAATTCATTCAATTCAAGGTGAGCTACAATTGTCAAAAAGACTCATGGTACCTTAATGAGCTTATCTCACACTGTGTCCAAGAAGAGAAAAGATTGAAGCATGATAAAACATAAATTGCTCATTTAGCCACCACATTCAAGGATAAAAGGAACAAGAAAAGGAAAACTGATAAGGAAGTTACGGGTACAGCATCACAAAAGAAACATCACAAGGAATAAACTGAGGATGGCTATTTCTTCTGTGGAGTTGCAGGTCATAAGAAGAAGAACTGTACCAACTATCACGCCTGACGTGCCAAGAAATGTACTATTCTTCATTTGGTTTGTTCTGAGGTTAATTTAACCTCGGTGCCTAGACAAACATGGTGGATAGTAGAAGAACTGTACCAACTATCACGCATAACGTGCCAAGAAAGGTATTCTTCTTTATTTGGTTTGTTCTGAGGTTAATTTAATTTCAGTACCTAGATACATATGGTAGATAAATTCTGGTGCAACAGCTCACATTAGTGTGTCTATGCAGAATTGCCCGAGTTGTCGAAAATCAAGTGATGGTGAAAGATACATCTATGTTGGTGATTACAAGACGATGAAAGTAGAAGCAATAGGAAAATTTGGATTATTGTTAAAGATTTTTTTTTTTTATCTTAATGAGACATTTATTGTACCATCTTTTTGACGGGATTTGATTTCCATTTCTACTTTAAGCAAATTTGGTTATTCTTGTTCTTTTGGGAATGGAAAATTTAGTTTGTTTCATGATTCAAAATTGGTTGGTTCCGATTCTTTATCAGGTTACGATAATCTTTATATAATTGATACGATTGCTTCTTTTAATGAATCCATGTATGTAAGTACTCGAAGTATAAAGCGAAAATAAATCGGCAAGAATTCTGTCTCGTTATGACACAAGAGATTAGGTCACATCTTCAAGAGGAGAAATGAGAAACTTATGTCTAATGAATTTCTCAATTCCATTGACTTTATAAATTATGATATGTATGTCAACTGTATAAAGAGAAAACAAACCAATAAAAAGATATTTCAAGCTAACGGGACTTTAGACGTCTTAAAACGGACATTCGCCGACCATTCCATACAGTTTCTTGAAATTGTCAACAATATTTTATAATGTTAATGAACGACTTTTCTAGATATAGTTATATATATCTCGTTCATGAAAAATTACAGTTATTGGATGTGTTCAAAAATTATAAAGTTGAAGTTGAAAACCAACTCGGCAAAAGGATTAAAAGCGTTAGATTTGACCGTGGTGGTAAATACTATGGCAGATATGACAGTTCAGGTGAACAACGATTATGACCATTTGCTAGATTTCCAGAGGAATGCAGTATCGTCCCACAATACACTATGTCGGGTTCCCCACTATGAATGGTGTTGTTGAAAGATGAAATAGAATGCTTAAGGACATGGTGATGAGTATGATTACTCATTCTACCTTGCTGAATCGCTCTGGGGTGAAGCATTAAAAACCGCAGCATATATACTCAATAGAGTTCCAACTATTGCTACTGATAAAACCCCTTATGAACTTTAGATGCACAAAATGCCTAGTTTGAAGCATTTACACATTTGGGGATGTCCAGCTGAGGCAAAGCCCCATAGGCCAAATGAAAAGAAACTGGATGCAAGGATTATCAGTTTCTATTTTATTGGATATTCTGAAAGGTCTAGGGGTTACAAGTTTTATGATCACATAACTAAGGCAATTTTCGAGAAAAAAAATCCTCGATTATTTGAGGATATTGAGTTTACTGGGGGAGAAAGGGTTACAGAGTTTTTCTTTGAGGATGAATATGTTAAAATTCTTCCAATTGTCATTGACAATTATCAGGACCAAGTTTCTATCCCTGACATTGTTCGAGAAGTAACTACGGATCAAGACAATGTCATTGTATCTCCCTCTGAAGGTCAACAACTTGTTCCAGAATAACAAACTCTACAGCCTCAAGAACCAATGTCATCAAGAAAATCCACTAGAGAGAGGAGCAGTGCGGTTTCGGATGATTACATCGTATTTCTCCAAGAATATGAAGTTGACATTGAAGTGGTGGAAGATGATCCAATCAAATTCCTTCAAGCCATGAAAAGTTATAACTCTCAAAAGTGGCTTGATGCCATGAATAAAGAGATAACATCTATGAAGGACAACGACGTGTGTGACCTTGTTTCATTTTCCTGAAGGTGTTAAACTCCTTGGTTGCAAATGGATATTTAAGACCAAGAGATATTCGAAGGGTGATGTGGAGAGGTATAAAGCTCGTCTTGTCTGAAAGGCCTTACACAAAAAGATGGCATTGATTATAAATAGACTTTCTCTCCGATTTCTTTGAAAACTTCTTTCGAGATTATAATGGCATTGGTAGCGTATTTCGATCTTGAGTTACATCAGATAGATGTTAAGACAACGTTTCTCAATGGTGACATCGATG
Organism: Fraxinus floribunda; assembly: GCA_903798395.1. Classification (NCBI taxonomy): domain Eukaryota; kingdom Viridiplantae; phylum Streptophyta; class Magnoliopsida; order Lamiales; family Oleaceae; genus Fraxinus; species Fraxinus floribunda. Next base: position 9,015 of record CAIGRS010087868.1, on the reverse strand, counting down.
AAACAATCTATATGGTACAATCAGAATTTTTTTTGTCGGATGATGCAAAGCAAATGGTTTGTAAACTAAAGAAATTTATCTATGGACTAAAATAGACATCTCGTCAATGGTATTATAAGTTACATCAAGTGATCATCTCATATGGTCTCGAGATGAATTTGGTCGATCATTGTATATAACACAAGTTCAGTTGGAGTAAGTATAATTTTCTAGTTTTATATGTCGATGACATATTACTTGCCAGCAACGATATAGGCTTATTGCACGAAACCAAGAGATTTCTAGCAATGAATTTTGTGATGAAGGATCTTGGTGACACCTATTTTGTATTAGAAATTCAGATACACCGGAATCGTTCTCGGGATATTCTTAGATTATCACAAAGAGTTACATCGAAAAGGTACTTAAAAGATATGGCATGCAAGATTATAAAAGATATTTTACAAAACTTGATTAATCCTGCAAACCATTTGCCATAATCCCTTTAAGCATCGTTTTCAATCCGAGAGGGCACAAATATATTTTGAGGACAACGTTTTCGTGTTCAGGCCTTATTTTCATCTCTTCTTTGATCTTCCTTTTGTTATCTCTACTGTTTCGGGTTTTTTGTTCTTTGCTTTAATCTCCAATCCCTCCTTGTGGAAGAAATTATAGACAACAATACTTATGTCGAAATCTCCACCAATTCTTGTTTAACATTTCAACGTCAACCGCCTTGAAAATCATTGAGAACACCGTCAGTTACTCACATACGTCAAAGTTATTTTGTATTATAAATCGTAATCTCCTCTAAAAGCTTTATTTTACAATTTTACTGCAATTTGGGTGTTGTTAATTAAGATATTAATTAATGAACAAGAAGTCACTATTTCAATAATAAAAGATTCATATGACTTGATGCCTTGCTATCCCAATGAAATTGCACATTTTTGGATTACGATAGTTGCCAGCCAATGAACCGAATTTCATTCGGCGGATTCGCGTAAGATGAGAATTTTCGGAAATATTAATGACTAACTAACACAAACAACAAAGAGAAAAGGATAAAAACTCGAAATAGAAAAACTTATCGAGCTTGATCTTGATAAAGAGGGAGAAATATTTTAAGCACTCTTTTAATTTTTTTGATAAATTGATTCAATATGATCGAGAATTTGAATTCGAGTCTTGTCAGGAAAAAAAAAATAATCAATTATCTGCACATTGTAAGGGGGTCTTAAGAATTTTTTTTTTTTTTTAAATAACTAAATTTATCAAGTGATTTTGTAAGTCAGTTCTTTAGAAAATCCGCCCATTTTGTCCCATGTAACACTCCAAATCTGAAGGCTGAAATTAGATATATAATCTGCTAGAATAGCTTATATTTTGCCTGTTTCGCATAGCTGAAGGTTGAAAATTATATATTTTTCCGTTAAATTCACACCATGAGTACCAATGGGACAACCCAAGAGAAGAAAACAATCCCATTTAGTCGAAGGCAACCTTCGGTCGATATTATTTCCACACCAAAGTTAAGGCGGAGCAACTCCAGAACCAACCCATCTCGAGGCTTTTGTAGGCGGTTTAGTGACTGCATTGTCATGGGGCCTGCAGCCAATCAACTGCCCCACCACCAAGAGCCGCCACCTGCAATGAAACTCGACCACCTCAGCCAGCAGGTATGTATATTATGTATATACATGTTCATGCATCGATTGCAAAAACATAACATGTAGTGTATGTTTTGCTAGGAAATTAGGAATACTGCATGAATTATAAAATAATGGAAGGAAACGTTACGACAAAAAGAGTAACAATAAAAGAAAGGAAATTTGGTTGTTGATGTAGTAGTAGTATTTGAATGAATCGAGGCCTCTATTACACACGATTTTTCTAAAACAGATTCGTACCCCCTCCACTGTGGTGCAAGATGATCCACTGTGGTGCAAGATGACCAATAGCTTCTATCTCTCAGATACGACGGTTGAAATTAGTTGATTAGCAACTCGTCACAACTTTAGGCAAATTGAAAATGCTCACAATTCTGTTTTCGAGTTAGAAAATAATTATCTAATTAAACTAAAAAGAACGAATCTCTTGAAAGCAAAGAGAGAGAAGAGAAAATTAAAAAGAGGAGAGAACTCTCAAAGTTTTTGTTGTATGAATAAGAAGGAGAACATCTCCTTATATAATACTAGGATGAGGGTGGTTTCAATTCTTATTACCTGACAAGTCTTGTCTGTGTACAAATGCATGTATTGTTTTTATTTGATTTGACTCTCTAAATCTATATCATTATGTAGTTCATACAAGACCATTAGCGTGGAGTTAGCAATCCGTTTTGGGACAAGAAAGACCTAATATCCCTTCTTCACATTTTATTCATTTTTGTGAATGAACCATAACGGAATGTAAGGGCGTGTTTGATTGTACTTAAAATTCAATTAAAATTGAAAATATAGTCGTTATTGGATCACACTCGTCTAATAAAAGTCAACAATAACGGATAGTTTTTCAATTCTAATCCGATTTTAATCTCTACCAAACACGTCCTAAATGTAACTCTCGCATTGAGAGTGTCAGTGTACAAATTGATGTGTTTATTATTACGTATTTCCTATTATTTGGTCTTGGGTTTGGGATTAAGGCTGTGAAACGAAATAATTTTGGCTTCTAATGAAGGTTGAAGACATACAGAAGGAACTTCAAAAGCACAAGGAGCTAAAGAGCATGTACAAGATGAAGCTAGAAAGAACACAAGTTTATCTCAAACAATGTCTTCAAGTAGCACAAGACAATGGTTTCTTAGACCTTTTACTTAACAAGTACAATAAAGAGATAGAACCCTCAATTTCTCCTAGTATTACGCGGTCCAGCATCGGTCCTCCAATACCTTCTCCGGCACAACGACATTTTGAACTTGCCGCCCTCGTAGATAAAGCCAAGACGAACGGGTGGTACATCGAGCCTAACGAGGTTTGTCTCTTCACATTTTCGTGCATAATACATATCTCACGTATGTTAAGGTACACAGAGCCTGAAAAGGTAAACGATTTCAAGTCTCGTGGTCACATAAGAAAATTGTTTACGTGTCGTCCTGTATCAGAGGGAGTGACCGTTTGATAAATAAGTTTGCTTTCTCTCTAACAACTTAGATGAAACACCTCAAACGGACCCATTGCAAAGATATTGTCTTTTGCTTCCTTAATTTAAGACCAACTATTATTGTTGGCAGATCCAATTCTTTGGAATTATGGCCTTGATGAAGAAACTTATATCCTGCAAATGAAGTTATCCATTGAAATTGTTGTGCTATTTTCTGACTGTCTGATTAAAAACAGATTCAACTGAATGAATTGGCTGCACAAGGAAGTACTGCAGACATATACAGAGGAAGTTGGAGAGGACATGATGTTGCGGTAAAGTGCATGTACCCCGATTTCTTCAGATCAAACGAGTATGGAGTCAGTTTCTTTGCACAAGAAGTCGAAACCCTATCAAGACAAAGACATCCTTTCGTGCTACAGCTGATGGGCGCATGCCTCGACCCTCCAGAAAATTGTTGGATTGTAACCGATTTTTTGTGTTCCGACCTTAAAGATTGGTTGCACGGTCCAGGAAATCGAAGGAAGGAACGATCCATCCCCCTTCCACCATTGAAGGAGAGATTTGAAAAGGCATTGGAAATTGCTCAAGCAATGCAATATCTTCACGAAAACAAGCCTAAGATCCTTCACCGCGACTTGAAACCTAGTAACATTTTCTTGGACGATGCATTGCACGTTCAGATTGCAGATTTTGGTCATGCTCGATTCTTGAGCAATGAAGAAAAGGCGCTAACTGGAGAAACAGGCAACGAACTAAACTTTATCCCCAATAAATTTAGCGTCGGCATCAGAATCACTTGCTAATATTTATAACGTCTGATGCGCGTTATTGACTCCGAAAATTCATTCTTCAGGCACATATGTTTATATGGCACCGGAGGTGATCCGGTTTGAGCCTTACGACGAAAAATGTGACGTATACAGTTTTGGCATCATTCTGAATGAGCTGATGACTGGGGAATATCCGTACATTGAAACGGATTATGGTCCTTCCAAGGTATATATACAAGACACTGTTTAGCATGCAATATTAGACAAGTTTCTTTTTCTTTTTTAATACTATCTTGTATTGTCGCGAGTTCAATTCTGTTATCTCATTTGTTATCTTGTTCATAAACAGATAGCCTTGGAAGTTGCAGAAAATGGACTACGGCCAGCAATTCCTAAGGCTGATCAGCAACTTGGAGAGCTAATTGAAGTGATACAAAAATCATGGGATGAAGAACCTACAAACAGACCATCATTTGCAGAAATAACATGTAATTTGAGAAAGATTCAAAAGGTATTAACAGATACTTTATAGTTTATAGTTAGTATCCTTTCGATTTTTATATTTTTGTTATTCACTTGGAATGTCAAAATACATTATTTTTAAGCAAAAGTAGGAAAAAGCAAAAAGGTTCTCCTTGATTTTCCACTTTATTGATTGATTGATATTTCGCACATGTTTGGTAGGGATTAAAATTTAGATTTAATCTAAACCAAAATCAACAATTAATTTTAACCACGCATTTCATCAATTTTTATCAAAATCTACTAAAGATCTAATTTTAATCTCCATGGGCTTGAAGATGAAATTAAGAGCTAGGGGTCGTGCCATGGGCCGGCTCGACTGAAAAACTCTGGCTATTTTAAGAGAACAATACATAACTCCTACATATAAAAATTACATTTCAAAACTAACAAAGTCCCTAAAATATTTCATAAATCAGATGACAAATCAAATTATTAAATATATAATTATATTATGATATACATTTATTCTCTTTCTACATTAATTGACATATTGATATTATAATCCCCAGAAATCTCAAATTCAAATCTCTTTACACTCTCCACCCCCAACGGACCCTACCCCCACCCTACCTCCCTGTAGAAAACTCTAAAAATTAAAAATGTTCTCTCTACAAAAGCTTTCTTTCTCTATACATATTTACATACACAGATAATTTTACAGGTGGTGGTGAGGTGGCACTGTATTAGAAAATAGATTTGCGTGGTGGCGATAATGGTGCATTGTGAATGCTAAAAGTGCATCAGAGTTGATCCCCCAACGCACCCTACCCCACCCCAGAAATCTCCAGAAATTCAAATCTCTTTATACTTCCGACCCCAACGGACCCAACCCCCACGCTATAGAAAACTCCAAAAATTAAAAATGTTCTCTCTACAGAAGCGCTCTCTCTCTCTCTCTCTCTCTCTCTCTCTACACATTTACAGTCATAAATAATTTTACAGGTGGTCGTGGTCGTGGTTGTGGTCGTGGTGAGGTGGCACTGTGTTAGAAAATAGATTTGTGTGGTAATGGTAATGGTACATTGCACGTAATAAAAGTGCATCGGGGTTGATCTGTTTAGTGGTGGTAAGGTGGTTGCAAAGTTTTAAGTACTGTGTGGTTGCAGTAGTGTTTCATTTTGGTTGGCGAGATTTGTGGCTAACTGTGTTATATGTAGAGATTTATTGATTATGACCATACATGTATTATTTGTGACTAACTGTGACCAGACCATCTATGAGCAAGTCAGTCTAATTTGTGATTGTATTTAACCAAGTTACATATATTATTGTGACTAATTGTGATCAAAATTTGTATTCAGTGTGACTGTCTGTGATCAAATCAGTCTAATTTGTGACTCGCTGTTAATCGGTCACAGACAGTCACAAATAAGACATAATTTGTCATAACTAATCACAATAAACACATACTCACAAAGGGTCGCCACAAACAAAACTAAACACACCAAAGACCAACACCACAATCCACGACCACTCACCACCACCTCAACTCCAATGCACCACACTACCACCTTCAACTCAAGTTTACCTTCACCTCAAAATCCACAACACCAATCAACATCGTCACTTCCACCAACACCTTCAACAGACACCAACCACCACCAACAATTTTAGAAAACACAAGACTTAAACTATCCATCGATTACTATGCCGCCTCCTCCTCCACTTTCAAACACACCTCAAAAATCCACCACCACCACCTCTACAATAAAACAAGTTAGAATACCCAAATCGCCGCTGCCACCTCCTTCTCCACAGTCAAATCACAATCACCGTCACCTAAAATCATCGCGTCTGTACAAATCACCTTGTATAAATTCGCATTCATGTCCTAATCACTATTATCTTCCAGATCTGATCCAATAACCCAACCCGAATCATTGGACAAACACCCAACAAATCAAAATCGAAACCAAATTAGGAAAAGAAGAAGATATTTGATTAATTTCTTGTGCGATACCAAATTTAACTAACCAATTGCGTGTCAGTTGGCTTGCACCCTACATTTTGAGTTTTTATGTAGTAGATGAATCTTCCAGTGACCCTATTTCTAGAGAACATCCTACCAAAGGCTTACAAATCATTCATTTGCTTCACGTGAACACCATAAAAGAGCTTGATCTCATACTCTTGAATAATTTAGTTGGTGCCGCCGTTATAACACGTCATTAGCCACTGAACTTTCATACATGTCACGGTTTAACCACTCACCTTTAAAACTTATCCCACTGGCCACTCAACTTTAAACCGTCTCACTCCATTGGCCACTGGATCAAAACCGTTGATCCAGTGGCCAATGGAGTGAGACGGTTTAAAGTTGAGTGGCCGGTGGGATAAGTTGTAAAGGTGAGTGGCTAAACCGTGACATGTATGAAAGTTCAGTGGCTAATGAAACATTTAACTCCGGAACAAAAGATCATTGATTTTCGAAAACCAGCAATTGCCATTGTTTTGACTATTGGTCGTTGGAGGACTTCCTCTTCGTCGATTTCCTCAATTTCCCGTTAGTGGCTCTTCTTTCGCGAAGAAACGAAGAAAAGAAATAAGAAGAAAATATAAATACATACCGGATATTTGAAGAAGAAATGACTACATTTTTAATCTTGGGGAGAAGTACTGGAAAGGTGTCGGTAGAATAGGGGATGGGGTGGGGTGTGGGGATGGGTTGGGATGGGATTGTGGAATTGTGTGAGTATGCCTGAATTTTGATAAATAATTATTACTGCCTGGATTTTGAAATAGAAACTTAGCCCCTGTTTGAAACCCATTTTTAGTAGAAAGAATTTTTGGAATAGTGATTGATGTAAGAAATATGTGGTGGAAAAGTGATNGCTGGCTTAGAATAACTACAATACAAGTAAACTGTGCAACTATATTTGACTAAGCCCCTGTTTGAAACCCATTTTGAGTGGAAAATAATTTTTGGAATAGTGATTGATGTTATAATATGTGGTGGAAAAGTGATGAAAATTTTTTGATTTGTGTGTAATATTATTTTATTAGGAGAATGTGTGGTTGAAATGAAAAATGAAAATGAAAATGAGAATGAGAATGAGAATGAGAAAGAGAAATTAATAAGTGTCAAACGGGGGCTTAAAAGATAGGGTTGAAGGTAATTTTCTCCTATTTTAAACCTACACCCCTAATCTCGCAAGCCATAAGCAGATGCGCCATTTTTTAGAGCCTTCTAAAACCAATACACATTGATGTTATAATTCTTCTCAGAATAACGTTGTCTAACATCAGTAATATTGAACATCGATTTAGGTGTCAGTATATCATAGGTTCTATTAAATGAAACTTAAATTCTTTTATTTAATTGAACCTGTAATTTCACGTTACTAGTGTTACCATGTATACTAGTATTAAATAACAGTAATACAAAATAACATTACTCTTCTCCTCAATGCCATTTTTCTAAGCAGAATACAGAATGAAATAAAGAATCTATACTCTATATACTGATATATAAGTGTACGGATATTTGAAAAATAATTTTGGACGATAATGAACTCAATAATATTTTATAATTATCAATTCCTCCGTCAATTAATAGTGAGTGGAATTTAAATAGTTATGTAACCTACCATCATTTACAAATAATTTTATTGAGTTCAACAATCATTTATTCTCAACCATTACTTTCAAATGCAGTAAGGTCATGAAATACATAAGGTGTTGAGATCGAACTCTCACCGTAATAAAACAATATTCGATTTTTTTAATGTTATTTAACTATTCAAGATCAATAAATAAATAACACGTGCCTTGGAAATTTATAAATATTTTATATATACTTTTCAAGTTTCAGAAAAAAAAAACAAAAACAAAAAACAAAAGCAGAAATATTACAATTACTTAGTAATTAATTTCAACGGTTAGATTAGGTATGAACATTATCTGAACATTGCCTAACACTTAATCCGCGACAAACCCGAAAGTCGTAGAATATTTGGAACATAAACCTGGTGGAGAATTAAGATGAAGTATGAAAGCTTTGATTTTATTTTTTATTTTTTAAAAACTGTGGATGCTCTAATTTTGACATAAGCAAGATGGAGTCTGAAACTGTTCTTGGTATGAATTTGGATTTTTATTTTTAAAGTTTTAATCAGTGTTTTAAAAATCAGACTGGACCGGCCGATTCAATCAGAAAAACTTGGGACTGGCTTGAAATCCAATCCGGTCACATGGGTAAAATCGGATGAGAAATAACCGGTGTAAAATCTGGTAAGTAGACCGGTTACGATTTTCACGGTTCATTGGGTCAAGTGTTTTGAAAGAAAAAAAATTATGAGTTGCTAGATAAATACAAGAAATCTTTGTCCCTGTCTCATCTCCGATCGTCCTTACCATATCTTTGGTCGTCTAAAATCCACTGTGAATCTAAAATCTTATTGAAAACTAGTCAGAGGCACGTGCAAGGCACGTGCCTTAGTATAGTTGGCTACGTAATAGCGTTGACTGATTTTTGATTATTCTTGGAGACATCACTGATTAAATCTTATTTAACAAAACTTATTCAATAGAAAACCTTAAAGTTACGTCGAAAAATAAACAAATAAACAAAAAGAAAGTTAGAAACAAAAGAACAACCAATATACATCAATTCAAATCTAAAAACACGCATACA
>CAIGRS010087814.1:0-12529 GCA_903798395.1 Fraxinus floribunda | reverse complement strand
ATAACTCCCCAGGAATTTCAATTGCACTCATATTTATCACTGTTGGAATTGGGTATGGAAAGCAAATTAACAATAATCTTCAGAACACAAGTACCATATCTTGAGATAGCTCATGTCAGGTTTCTTATCCATAACTCAGAGAGAGAGAGAGAGAGAGAAAAATATGATCAGTAAACAAATTTATATTTCAAGTCAAACTTGTACAGTGTGATTCATAACTTATAAAGAGCATGTCCTTGAACAAACATTAGCTAAATCACAACCAGAAGAGCACTAATTAATTGGCAAACCAAGAACACAGCTTCATCGGTAGTAATTAAAGACAGATGTTGAACAACAGCAACAATCAGCTTACTCATTGTCAAATGTGCAAGTATAAGTTCGTTGAAGCATAACATTCCTTAGATCACTGGCAAGTATGTTATCAAGTTTCATGTTACCATCTGAATGCTTACATGAGGTTATGGCTTATCATCATACCCAAATATGCAATATATACATATCCTTATTTCCCCTTTCACCTGGCATATGAGGTGTTTGGGATTCTAACCCAATAGGAAAGGAAAAAGAAATATTTTCAGCATAGATGTTTCTTAATGGGGAACACTTTTTCAATTGAGTTCTACTTTCCTTTATCAGTGGATAAAATACACAAAATTTTGAAATCAAAATTGTTGTGTGCAGTCAAATTAAATTTCTTTTATGGGGGACAAATACAGCACACAGTTTGGTTTAAAATATAAGAATCTAGCATGCCAATCTCTAGTTTTGGAATGTAACTTTGATAAGCATATTCTGGATGGGGTTTCTCTTTGAACACTGTTGCTTTTCTAGGATACTTTCCTCCACTTGATTTCTCGTTGAAAGACCCAATACAAAGTTTTTCCTTTTTATCATCTCTTGATTTAGTTTCTGTTTTGTTTTAGACTATTTAGTCTCCATTTTGCAACCAATTTATAAAAGATTTATGTATTCGGTCAAAGTCAAACATTAAAGTAATTTTAACTACACATTCATAACTACTATTCATTTAGAGGGTGTTCGGTAAGAATTAAAATTAGATTTTTAGTGAATTATGATATAAGTTTTTGAAATGTGTGATTGAAAAGATATGGACCATGAAAGATGTGATTAATATTAATTGTTTGACACTTTGACTTTAACTTAGATTAAAATCAAATTTTAATCCGGCTCAAACAGGCCCTCAGCATTCACACATTTCATGAGACCCACTATTATTCCTCTTTATAAATTGCTTTAGAAATTTCCCAAACTGAGGCTTAGTGATTTCATAAGTATTTGAGTTTATCGTTTTAAGATCTAACAGGATGTGGTTAGCTGCGAATTTACTGTTCACAAAGATAAAAGAGGATTGATTATTTTAAATCATTCCTTCATGCCAAAATGATTATGTATTAGCATTAAATAAGAAAAGGAGAGCAATTGAACATTTACAGAGCAATACACACAGAAGTTGCATAAACCAGTGGAAAGTTTAAGCACAATTTCTTCTGCACCATTTCACACAACTCCAAGAAATTATACAAGAAATAGAAGCCTATGTTTGGGCCCCATTTTTCCAAAATTCATTTTTTCAAAACTCATTTTCAACCACACATTCTCCCATAAAATAATTTTACACACAAACCCAAGACTTTTCCATATTTTTTAACCACATTCTCCAACAAAAAACTATTCCAAAATGCATTTTGGCCCAAAAATGGGGCTCAAACAGGAGAGAAGGATAAACAAACAGTAGGAAAAGTAAGAAATTGAGGGAGAAAAGATGTAAAAAAACTTCCTTTCACTGAACATGACGAATTTGAAAGAACCATCACCTTTCAACTTCATATAATGTGTTGAGTCGTTTTTCTCTAAATTAAATACCTCTGCTTGGAACCTAATCTACTGAAGAGGATGCATAGCATATATCTATACAATAATTGCTAATTCTAATATCAGGGTTAATAAGCACTCAATATTTCACTATCAAGGGTTACTTATAAGTGCCACCGCTTACAACTTCTAATGATGACTACTTGTGAGGAATATGGCTTCAGCTTCTGAGAACTCTTTCATGGTGCCATCACTTTTATAATATGCCCCTGTTTGGTACATATTAAAATTTTCATTCTCGTTCTTCTACTCATTTTCAACCACATATCTTTCAATAAAATAATATTTTTCATCACATCAATAACTTTTTCTTCTTTTTCAACAACACATTATCCATTAATCTACTATTCCAGAATACATTCTTCCAAAATAATGTGGCTCAAACACACCCTATATTCAAAACAATAGAGTAATTTTGGCAAATGTATGCATCTGTCTAGTGCTCAAGAAATTAATTCCAGACGCAATAGAAAGCACATAATTCAACTAAGCGTCCGTTTGATTGCAAGGGTGGAAAATAGGTGGAAAGAGAATATTTTACAGAGAAAAGATTTTCCTAGAAATTGCTTTATTAGGAATTGCAATTAAATGTGTTTGATTAGTATAATTTTCCACCCGGAAAATTTTTAAAAGTTAGGATTTTTTTGTTCACGTTTGGATTTATTTTACATGGAAATTGTCCATTAAAAATGATTTTTTATTTTTTTTTTGAAATTGGTTATGAAATTTGTTAACATTGCCAAAATGTTAAAAAAATAAATAAATAAATTTGCTCGAAAACTAATTTTTCATCAAAATTTAGTGTTCGTTTGACTTCGTTTTACATGGACATGGTCCATTAAAGTGAATTTTTTTTTTTTACAATTGGTTATTAAATTTGTTAACATTGCAAAAAATTATAAAAATGATAATAATAATGGCAGAACCTGGTGGGAAAGCCTTTTCCACAATTTCAAGGAAAATGGCACGTGGGGGGAGGGGAGGGGAGGGAAAACTTTTTCTTGGCCAAATTTTACCCATCAAACAACTCTTTTGCATGGAAATGGAAAATGTTTTCCATTTCCCATGGAAAAGAGAGGCTATCAAACATAGCCTAAATATGCACTAATAAGCATACCGCATCTGACATATCACAATGAAGCTTCGTCACAGAATCCCCACGTCCAAGCTCTTCAGCAAATCCATATGCTATATATGTTTTGGGCCCCAGATCTGGCTTCAGCATTTTCTTCTCCAATTTCATCTTTGCTGCCAAATTTAAAATTCCAGAATGGGGGTGCGTATATTCTTTATAAGGCAATGCACTGATAAATTCGGCATCATGCCGTGGCAATCGCTTCTCAAATAAAGTGGACGGAGGCCAATCTTTCAATTTCAGCATTTCTGGCCAGGAATGTCTGTCTTTCCGACCTTCAGCATATCCCGTAAAAAATTGGTGGATGTTAATATCAACCTACAAATTGACAATAAAATAAAGTAAACATCATGGCTGTTATAAGTTACTACTTGCATAAAGAAACACAATAGAATATGGAACAATAATGGAATGAAGCATGTAATCACAACAAAAGATAAATTGAGACTCGATCTAACTAGAACTCGAATTGTAGCTTTTAGAGTTACCACTGCTGCAAAATCACGTCTCATAGTTGATTTACTAACCGACCCACAATTGCATCATTGTAAATATAATGAGCCTATTAAATAATATGACAAAGGGACTAAACCATATATGAGCAAAATGCCTTTATGTTGAAGACTATTTAAAAGACGTACGTGGCCTTTTCTAACGGTATAAGCTTTTAAATCAAGTGGTTCAACACTAGGGGCAATCCTCTAAAACAAACTACACAATAATTGGCTGAAGAAAAAACTATAGACTTCAAAAGCCTAGAACAAACACCATTGATCTCGTCACAAGGAATAAAGAGCTTCTCGGAAGCCTAATAAAGAGGTTGAAAGCACAAAATCAAATATTTTCAGCCCCATTCTCAAAACACTAAAAAATAATTTATCAATCAAATGAACAATTATAAATAATAAATTCGTATAATACAAAACTGGCCTAAGCTTTTTATTCACTTTTAGGAGTCATCAGAGTTATAGTCTTTAATGATTAATGCACACAGATAACATCTAGAGTCCATGAGAGAAAAGGATATCTAAGACCAACATACTTCATGCATTACATTACTTTCTTTGTCTCGTGTTTGTTGCACTTCAAATCTTTGGATGTCTGATGAAGATTATCATCAACCAACCAAACAAGTCAATGTATAAAAAGTTTCCGGGTAACAAGATGTTTTGCTGGCAAGTCATAAGTTTCAAGGCACTTTGAAGCGTAAGCTGCGAGATAGGCTAATGAATAATTCAAATGAATATAAATAAAAGAACAAAAATATACTCTTAATAAATCATACATCTTAAAATCATAATAAAACATTAACAAAATTAAAAGTTTAGCTTGCAAACAAACATAAAATAAATCTATAAAAGAAAACAAAATAGCTCAAAAGGCTAAGGTCGGTAATAGAATGTCCAGGACAAACAACTTAGTCATCTTAAGGCGTAAGCCTCAATAAATTGAGGCATAAGCTTCACAAATGGTACTTAAGGGGGCGGAATTCAAGGCATTTCATGAAAGCCTCGTGCCTCAAATCGTTACTTTAAACAATGACATATACTTTTGCATTAATATTTACCACTTGTCTGGGGTGGAAACTAGAGATAAAAAACGAATTTTACCAAATGATCAAATGTTTGGAACCATAACACGATAGGATATAGAAAGCATCTTACTAATAGGTATGGAAACACCTTTCTTAAAATTGGTAAGGTTGATGTATATATGAAATTTATTTCCATATTTCAAATACAAATATGGGAATTTCACTCTACCATCACTTTAAAAAGTTGTTTGAGACTTATGCCTTAAGGCATGCCTCATGAAAAGCTTTCATTTAACTCCTCGAAGCTTATGCTTTGAGTGTTATTGTCAAGGCTTATACCTTAGAACTAAGCATCAACACGCTAAAATATACACTTTTTTGTCTTGCCTTTTCCTTCTCTTTTCTTTCTAGCCATCGTTTAAAAATCGCGATTTAAACCGCATCGAAGAAATTTAAGTAAAAGGGCCACAGGGCATTGACTATTTGGCAATTTTGGAGGCGCGTGCTTCATTTGAGAGTTAAGTGAGGGGCACAAACCTCAAGGATTGCGAGGCATATACTTTCTTTAGGGGTAGGCCCATAAAAAAGTTACAAATTTAGATGGACCAACTTTGGAATAGCCCATTACCACATTAGCTATAACCAAATTACCAAAACTTCAAAAAATGTATTTTACGATTATCCCACCTTTGCGAGAACATTAAAAAGTTGTATTTCTCAAAGGTCGGGAATAGTACGCGTACATTTCAACCCTTTTTTTTTTTTTTTTGATTAAATTTTCTTTTCAAATTTTCAGCACATAATAATTTATTGACGTTCATTGGCATTTTCCAGGGGAGAACCATTCAAAATTCAACCCTTCAGATCATGATGATGATCACCAACATGTTATAATATAAAAATAATTCATTCCAGGGGAGAACCATTCAAAATTCAACCCTTCGGATCATGATCATCCAACATGTTATGATATAAAAATAATTCGAAGTCATCGTGTTTTGAGGGAGAAATCGAAGAATATCAAGATCTGATAACATGGGCAGCTATAATTACTACAAAATGTTTGGTTGTTTCAACCGGAAGTTCAAGATCAGCGAGAAGGAGCCACCGCTGGACGTGAAGGAGGCGTTTCTCCGGTACTCGGACATGGGTCCCAATGAGCCATACATGACGTCAGATCAGCTGCTGAAGTTCCTTGTCGAGTATCAAAAGGAGGAAGATAGTACTTTTTCTGATGCCGAAAGGATCACAGAACAGATCTTCCAGCGCTGCCATCACACTGCCTGGCGCCCCGGCCTTACCCTCGACGACTTCTTTTATTTTCTCTTCGAGGATGATCTTAATGGCCCTATTAAACCTCAGGTCTTTTTTACATTTGTTTAATGTTTTCTAGTGATTTTGTATCTGCGAAATATTTGAAGTAATTTACATTTGTTCGATGGTTGTAGGAGTACTCGAATAGGATTTCTGAGCCTCTGAATATTTCATAACGATCTAGTAGTGCTAATAATTTCCGTCAGGAGTATAATTGTTGTCTTATCAAGTATTACTATAAACCAGGGCATTTATGGGAGTATTTTTGATAGAAGAATGGAATATATGACCATCAATTTTCATATTTTTTGATGAAAATGTTTTATCAGGCAGATAGAGAAGGTAGAAACAGCTTTGAATGGTTTATATTGTGTTCAAATCATTTGGTAACAGCTAGAAATACATCTCAAACAAATAAATAACGAGCTAATAGAACCACTGGAAGATGAATGAGATAGCTCAGTAGAATATTCTTCCAAGAATTTAGTAGTTAGAAATAGAGAGAGATCCATTTTTGGTGAAATTCAGACAATGAGAGAGGAAGCACTTCTTCCGCTAGGATGATAAATATACTGTACCTCATTTCTAGGCCCAACGGTTGCTTATACAGTCGAAAAGATCTTTCTAAGTATACATGACTCTTAACCAGTAACTCGACTATTTTCTTTTTTAACTCGTCTTGAAATTTTGTTTTCCAAGAGTTTTTATGTTTCAAGAGTTATAATATTTTACCAATCTAGGTTAGTTGAGAGTTTTTTTTACTAACAGCCATACTAAGCCCCTGTTTGATGCATTTTTATTTTTTTTTTGGGAAAGAACGCGTTTATGAATAGTAAATTTTGGGAGAATATGTGGTTAAAAAATAAGGAAAAGTTTTGGGTTTACGTAAAGAATATTTTATTACGAGCATGTGCGGTGGGAAATGAGTATGGCAAAGAAAGAATGAGAAAGAATGGTTGCCAAACAAGGGCTAAGTTAATTAAACAGGGGGAAGGGAATCTTTTTCCCAAATTCTGGTGAAACTTTCCATCAGCTGTTCTCTTGAAAAAGGCTTCATTGAATAAGTAGATAGTAATTGTTAGTTGCAGTTGAAGAAATACTTGGATTCCACCTGAGTTTATGTTCTTACTTTGTTAAGTTTAGCATATATTATCATACCTTTTCTTCAGACAACCCGCAGTTGAGGCATTTTTTAGATTGTAGAATGCATTTTATATGAGTCAATTAATTGAATGGCTGTTTAATCATTTCCAGTAGAAAAGAATTAGAATTTAAACAGAATTAATTCAGACTTTTTGAGTAGAATGAGTTCAGATTTACCTTGGCTTTGTTTACAATTCCAGGTACACCATGATATGGCTGCTCCATTGCAACATTATTTTATATATACAGGTCACAATTCCTACTTAACTGGAAATCAATTGAGCAGTGATTGTAGTGAAACCCCAATCATAAAAGCTCTAGAAAATGGAGTGAGGGGAATAGAACTTGATTTGTGGCCGAATTCTGCAAAGGATAATGTGCATGTTCTTCATGGAAGGTATGGTAAGAATCTATATTCTTTTATTTATGTTTATGCTTCCATTTTGCAGCAATTTATCAAGAGGCTTTATCTCATGGAAGTGATTATAAAAGCCACATTTCCTTTACTAGAAAGATTCTGCATAACGTGTTTGTGAATTGCACCCTACTTGTATAAATTTCAGTATGAATTCTATACTCTATTGAATCACTTGCAGAACCCTAACAACTCCAGTGCTCCTTCCCAAATGCTTGAAGTCTATTAAAGAACATGCTTTTGTAAAATCTCCCTACCCTGTTATAATTACTTTAGAGGATCACCTTACACCAGAGCTTCAGGCTAAAGTTGCAGAGGTTAGTTTTTTTTCACCCTTACGGACTACATTTTGGAAGTAATTTTCATTTACGAACTGGGAAAGGAACTTCCTTTTATTTGTTTTTTATTTTTTTATTTTTTTTGTTTGTTCTAGATGGTTATGCAAATTTTTGGAGATATGCTGTATTACCCTGAGTCTGGATGCTTGGAAGAATTTCCTTCACCTGAAGAGTTAAAGCATAAAATCATTCTCTCAACCAAACCACCCAAAGAGTACCTTGAATCAAAGAATATCAAGGATCAAGAAACTTCCTTATCGATGGAGGACTTTGACGATGACCTAGCTGAAACCAAAGCTGATTACAAGGTAAAAAGCAGGCAAAGAAAGATAAAAGAGTTATTTTAATCTGTTTTCGGTTAAGATGCTAATGTGCTTTATTTTCATCTTAACATCAGAGTGATAGTGATCAAGATGACGAAGACAATGACAGCTATCAGCAAAAATCAGGCAGCCCGGCAGCACCACAATACAAGCGTCTGATTGCAATTCATGCTGGCAAGGCAAAAAGTAGCCTGAGGCATTCATTAAGAACCAGAATTGATAAAGTTAATCGACTTAGTTTGAGCGAACAAGTACTTGAAAAAGCTGCATCATCTCACGGAAAGGATGTCGTGAGGTAGTTTTTAGTTACACAAATACTTTTTCATTACATTGCAGAATCATTTTCAATAGGCATCATTATAAGCCAATTCTTGTATTTTGAAGACTGTCATGATTGACAATTTTTTTCTTTTAATTTTCCATATCATTTTGAAGGTTCACCCAAAAGAATATTCTGAGAGTGTTTCCTAAGGGAACACGAGTAACTTCAACAAATTTTAAGCCAATTACTGGATGGATGCATGGAGCTCAGATGGTTGCCTTTAATATGCAGGTTAGTGTAGAAACCTTGGCATCACATGTACCATGACAGTTATGCTTTGTGTTTGGCTGCAGTTTGATGTGTTTTCTATCACCCTGGTAGATTTTTTGAAGCTCTTTTTATTTTTTTAGCTCTTTAATTTTTCAATAATTGGAAACTACTTTATACATATCTGGAAACCTATTAAAAATTTCACTGGAGGTATATTAAATTGGCTTGTGGTAGTGGGATGATTTATAACACTAGTTGGAAATTACATTATACTTACCTTTAGCCTTTTACTTTTTATTGGCAAAGGAAAGGATGCTTTTCCGTTCCCAATTTATTTTACCCTTAGTCAAGATTGACATTTCGGGAAATAAATTATTATTAGATAGAAACATTGTAGTTTTTGAATTTGCATGAGTTATTGGGTTCAAATATTGGCAAAAGAGCAAGTGACCAGAACACTTCTTTAGATCATTTTCTCGTTGCACTGGACTGTTTCACCTTTCTTCTCTTGGTCATTTTTTGGGTGTATCATGCGTGAGAGTGTGAGGTTGGGGTTGTTGCTTTGATCTTATGGTTTACCTTTCCCCTATTCTTGTTAGGACGTTTTCTTTTTTATCAACCCTGCACATCCACATTTTGTAACTACCGGTGGCTGTATTCTTTATATATTTTCTTTCATTTGAGTAACTTGCCTCCCGGTGTTGGTTGGGGATGGGTGGTTGCTAGGGGGGTTTGAATGTGGTATGGTTCAGTTTTTGGAGCATGTATTTTAAAGGGACACAGTCTCAACATGTCAAGGACATTTGATTCAGAAGCCTACTTTTGTGAAATTTGAAGCATAAAATCAGAGAAATTTTGACTATTAAATCATTATGTACTTTTTTGATATATGAATATATTTATCTAGTTAGTAGTAGCTATAAAGGCACAACCTGAAGTCATATTAACCAGTAGCATCCACCCAAACTTAAAAAAGATTACAATTTTACTATTCAGACCTTATTAAGAGGGTGTTTGGTATAGATTAAAATCAGATTTTAAGTGGATTATGATAGAAGTTTTTGAAATGTGTGGTTGAAAAGATGCGGGACCATGAAAGATGTGATTTATATTGATTGTTTGACTTTGATTTAGATTAAATTCAGATAAAAATCTGGCCCAAACAGGCTATAGATCCCCATTTTTATCAAAATACATTTTTCTCTCTTCTTTTCAACCACATATTTTTCAATAAAATAATATTACACACAACCCTTTTCCTTCATTTTTTATCACACATTCTCCATTAATCTACTATTCCAAAATGCATTCTACACTAAAAATGAGGCTCAATGACATTTCTTAGATACTTTTTTATTTGCCTTACAAGGATCAACCAGTATACGTTTTCTTTAGCTTATGTCCAAATAAGCTTGTAATTTCAGTTGGATTTTTATCATGTTTTTATCTAACAGGGATATGGAAAATTTCTCTGGATGATGCACGGAATGTTTAGATCCAATGGAGGTTGTGGTTATGTGAAGAAACCTGATTTACTTATGAAGACATCCCGAAGCAATGAGGTATTTGATCCAAAATTACCATGGCCGGTGAGACAAACTTTAAAGGTGCGTAAAATGTTGGCATTGAAGAGTTCATTGGTCTGATAGTATAATTTTAGCAGCCATTTTACTTGACAGGTGACTGTGTACATGGGAGACGGATGGCGTTTGGATTTCAGTCATACGCACTTTGATTCATTTTCACCACCAGACTTCTACACGAAGGTCAGTAGGAGTATCTTTAGTAGTTTAGTGAAAGATTATAATAATGAGAAAGTGAATTGAATTCTGAAGCTGTGTATATGCATTAACTAGCATTAAATGGTTCACCAAATGTTATTGAATGTTTGGTATATGGCTTTTAGCTTCTGAAATTCTAGATTCTAAGGCTGGTACCACTGTATATACCGTGCAGAGCTCTCCTTGCAGTATCCTTAATGACACTACGAGATTCCCTTGCCTATTTAGAGGCCTAGGAAGAATTGCTTCTTGGTTGGACCTTTTCTTTTGGTAAAACAAAAAGCGTAGCCGATTGTATATTTGAGATTACTAATTTATACTACTGATATTTTAGAAACAACAGATGGTAAAACCTTGGATATCTCTTTTATTCTTATAAATAGGAACCATGATACATTTACTCCATACATCTGGTGTATTTTTACTAGTTAGGATCTCGATGAACTATTTTATGAACCATATAATACCCAACTCACCCAAACAATTCCATGACTGAAAATTCCATCTTGGTCAATTGGCTTTCTCATCCTCTTACACTTGTAGCACCTCACTTCGAATAGCTAACATTCCAATCTATAGTGGAGTTGGAAAAATTCCCAATACCATGTTGATGCATAAAGTTTATAAGGCTTGTTTTGTTGTTGTTGGTTTATAATAGCAATTTGCTGCCTGAAGTTTTACAAGTTCATACACGAATCATACAAGTTGCTCCTGGAGCAGCCATATTATGGTTGCACTGCTGGGAGAGAGGGGGAGCCTCGTCTTCCTTAAGAAGAAGGCCCTTAAGTGACATTTCCAAGTGCTGTTTTTTCCTTGCACTAACTTCAAATGTGCAAGAAATGTATGACATCCTTTCTGCCATTACACATTAGTCCACAAGTTTCAAGGGCAGTAGAACTTAGTACATTTAGCTTGTCAGGTTGATAGTCAATATTTTTGAGCTCTTAGTGAATTGGAATGGCAGGTTCACATAATAGGCGTGCCGGCAGATGCTGCCAAGAGAAAAACAAGGATAATTGAAGATGATTGGGGGCCTAATTGGAATGAAGAATTTATATTCCCTCTGAGAATTCCAGAGCTGGCTTTACTACGGATAGAAGTACGTGAATATGATATGTCCGATAAGGATGATTTTGGAGGGCAAACGTGTTTGCCCGTCTCAGAATTGAGACCTGGCATAAGGGCTGTCCCGTTATATGACAAAAAGGGTCAGAAATTCAAATCCGTGAGGCTTCTAATGCGGTTCAAGTTCGAATGATCCATTGAGACGTAACTTGTGTTCATTTCGATTTCTCTATTGTACAGTTGATAATTTTGGAAACAGAAAGGAAGAAACTCGTTTTGTTGTATGGATGTTTCACAAGTTACTTTTCATTGGTAACTAACTTTTTAAGGTAAAACTATGCTCCTTGGTTAATTTTTTGTGAAACACTGTCCATTCCATTTAGCAAATTTGAGCACAAGACTTGCAGCATGTCAGGCTAAGTTCAAAAAATGTCGAGCAAATGATTTTTTTAAAGCTGACTTTTAAGCCTGGCCAAACATGCATTCTTAATGACGATCTTAATGTTTCTGTAAGAATATTTCAATTGGTTCCTTAAAAGAAATTTTTTTAATGTTGAGTACTGGTCGTTGCGTCGAGTCATTTTCCATTCCCATTTTTTTTTCTTAAATATAGGTTATGTTTTGTGAATTATTTACATATTATGGCAATATATATATATATTTTTTTTATATATATTTTTTTTTTTTTGTATTTTATATATATATTATCTATATATATATATATATATATATATATATATATATATATATATATATATTTAGCCAAAATGATTTAAATTGATGGACCAACAATTGAAGACATGAAACCAATAGCAATCATTCAGATTAACCAAATGCTTAAGAGTAAAAAACAAGACTTTATTAATAAAGCTTAAAAAATGATGTTTCATCATCATTCTATGCTTATTAATTTAGCCTAGTATTCTTGAGTTACAAAAACACATATACAAGTATAGAAAGATATAACGGGACCTTAAAAGAGAGAGATAATTGTAGAGTCTTCTTGCATGAACTTGAATTCTTCAAGGTTATCTTCTTCTTCTTTTTTTTTTT
>CAIGRS010087764.1:0-14384 GCA_903798395.1 Fraxinus floribunda | reverse complement strand
GCCTTTGTTTGCGTGAATATATATACATATAGCAAAATTCAATTCTCTCCTGCATGCCACGCATGAATATATAGGTCCCGTTCAGTAGAAATTAAAATCCAATTAAAATTGAAAATATAATCGTTATTGAATCCACTCGTTTAATAAAAGTCAACAATAACGACTAATTTTTTAATTTTAATTCGATTTTAATCTCTACTGAACGGGGCAATAATATTAATATTAATCAATTCAGCCGCTGTTTTTCCTCCTAATTCTTGACTTTTCAATTTTTCCTTTTACACCAGCTGCCAGCTTCTCCTGTTTTCTCCTCTCAAGCCGCCTTTGTTACGTATAATGTTGTAAAATCAGCAGCCCACTATGTGCATGTATAATCTCTCTCAATTCTGCCGACTTCTTCGTGCTTATCCCTCTCAATTCAGCCTCTGTTTGTCCTCTTTGTTTTTCGGAACTGATGGCCTCCCCTCTTTTGTGCGTGAACGTGGATGCATATATAATAACGCACAAACCCCTTTTTTTTATTCTTTTCAACCAATTAGTCCACATTTCAAATTAAAGCCCAATTAATTTAATGTTTCCTTCCAAATTTCGTATTTTTTATTTTTCCAGTTTCCACTATTTTTCATTATATTCTTCAATTCTTCATTTATGTATAAAGGTTTACCTACAAAATACAATTTAAAATAAATTAAGTAAAATTTTATTCTACAGACAATAAAATATCGTAATTTAGAGCATCAAATAAATATAAAAACTACATTTATCAGGGAGCATCTCATAGTACTCGTCGACCAACTAGAATAATTCTTGACTCTTTCATGTGTCCTCAAAACTGGTAATCTTGAGAACACCGAACTGAAACCAATCTGTGCCATTACAAAGATGTGTTTGAAGCTTGATATAAACCAACTTTTCACTAATTAAATTAATAGCAGAACCATTATAATTGAGCAGTGCCAAGCTGTCGATAAAACGGTTACCTTTTAAACGATGTGAATCATCTTTAGAAATCCATATAAACAAGAAGTTTATAAGAGTCTCTTACACAAGGATTCGAGCAGAAGTGAAAATAAAAATGGCCACAACTACATAATTCAACATACACACATTCACACACTGCTTAAAACAAGATTGTGACAAATGGGCCAATGCATGATGCCCTTCAGCTCAACAATGGTTTGACACTGATGGAGAGTTTTCCCCATACATTCTGATTTCGAAATATATCAAGTACCTCTCTCCATTGCTCTCTATACACTGGTGACGATACACGAAGTAAATTTGCAAGAATTATTATAAAAATGAACAAAATTACAATATGTTCTAATTGATAAGAGAGACGCACCACTTGAAATCGAGCAAGAACCAATGGACACTCTTTGGAAGGAGATGTAAATGTCGTCCTAAGAAGAACATAGGGAAGTTCTTTGCTTCACCAATAACAGCTTCAACCTTTTTATTAGTTTAGGATCTGAACACATGTAATCTTGGAATGACTCCCTCAATGATTGGAGCAATTTTTTGTGATCTTCACTGGGGTTAATGTTTAGCAACTTGGTAAATAAGCTTCTCCAGAGCTCAATATTCCAGTATCTAAAGTTGAGAAGTTTGTCAGGAAAAAACAGAAGATTCATGAGCATAACCAATAGATAGATAGTTGCAAAGGGGACAAAGAGGACACACCGTTTATAATGTGATTTGGGTTGATAAACGTAGCCACCATCAGGAGAGGCTTTCTTTTCAATATCCATGTATGAATTGTGAAGCATCATGTGAACAATAACACACAGCCCGTACATGTCCACCTTTCCTCGCAATTAAAACATGAAAATAAGTAGATGCTATCGTTATTGGATGTACATGGATCATCCAAAATGCTAGATTTAGTCAAATATACACCTTACCTGAAATGTCCACGGCCTATTTTCTTGCATTTCAATACAACGAAAGCCTGAAGTTCTACTGTCTCCGATGAATTTGGTCTTGTCGGGAAAAAGACTAAGATCAATTCCTCTTCCCCAGTCGACAAGACAAAGCCCCTGCATTAGTAGTACTTGATACTGTAGTAATCAACAAATCAACAAGATCTCTATACTTAAAACATCTGAAAGTTACCTGATTACGCCAAGGACCACTGCACGTGAGAAAATCATCTTTACTTTCTGTTAGATCATCCCTGCCGAAAGGTCAGGAAGAGACACCAAGATGTCGCTTCAACATATTAGCACATATGAGTTCATGCAGAGAAAATCATATAATGTTATAGTTATTACATAACATTCTGCATAAAATCCTTAGTACTATGAAAAAAGAATTGACCTTGACTTTGTACCCCACAAACTAAATCACAATGTTTCCAGCAGCACCCTTAAAAGTTCATATTCTTAAAACTTTCTTTTAAGTTTATTTCTGTAAAACAATATGAAAACTAGAGTCGTCTTCCCATACAAGACAACATCCAATACGCATAACAGTATTTCCTCTTTACTTGTATCTTTTACAAATTCTAACCATGTACCTGGTAAAGAAAATGTTCAGTAAAATCAGGCAAAACCCATCTAAATCAAGATCTGGGAGTTCACTGTTTCATGATATGTGATATAAAATGCTACAATTGGGCACCATTAGTTACCTGGAATACCGGATGAGCAAATTATCAGGTTTGAAGTCACCATGGATAATTGCAGTATCGTGCAGAATTTCAAGAATGTGGAGCAGCTCTATGGTGTAATAAATGCACAAAACTTCTTCCATAGACCCACCTATGACAGCATTAGAATTTATAGCATCCTGCAGCGTATTAATATGAACTTCATAAGAAATGAATAAGATAATTTCAACTGAAGAAAACAATGGGATATCCACCTGAAGTGTCCCATGAGCTAAATAATCAGAGACCAGAATGCTGTAGTCAGAATAGAGGTGCAATCTGTGAGCAAAGCCAAAATTCATCCTCTGACAAATGAAGAAACTGAATGAGTGCAGCTTCATGACCAACAGATTTCAATATATATCACAGTGCAATAATCACGTACTTCTTTTTCTGAAATCCGCATGTCAAGTTGGCGATACATGTAGAATTCCCAAGGAAAAGGAGGCTTTTGAATCTGTAACATATTGGAAGATTCAGCAGGTACCCCAATAAGATCTTTCACTATTGAGTCCTCATTAAGTAAAAGTCAGGAATTGATGCCTTGATTACCTTAAGGGCAACAACATCATCTGGATTGTTGTCAACATGTGCTTTAAACACTTGAGCAAATCCACCTTGTCCTGCACACCCTTTGATCTGGTACTTATATCCACCTTTAGTCGTCATACATCAAAAAAGACAATACAAGTGAAACAGAGAGTAAATCCTTGGAATGTAAAACTATATGTTAATACATAAAATTGACCAATTTCTTAATGTTATACTTGTGCTTGCCACCTAATGACAGAATACTCCGAATAGAATACAGCATCTTTACAAGATAGAATTACAGCATAACCAACCAAACCAAAGATTTAGATTAGCTCTTTTAATTTTATATCAAGATCAGTTTCCTTTTGGATGGAATGGAAGCTAAAGGTAGTTTTTATATCATCATTCTGTCCTTTCACTCTGGTCAACTCCATTTTATCTTCAAATTGTACTAAAGAACCCATTAAATACAATGTCCAACTAAATGACCCAAAATATAAGGCTTGGAAAGCATAAAGCCATTATAAGCAATTCAAGAGACAAAAAATCTCTATCCATCGAATACTCAGTCTTGTCAATCAAGCCATTATGAGCTTCCATAAGCACTTCTCTATTGACTAAAACTGCACCCTGTATACTCAGTCTTACTCCAACTATTCATACATTCTTTTGTTTCAAGATGATGTCTCCATAACTCTGATTTAGAAACTGAGATCCACGTCCATAACAAAATTGACAACACAAACCCTCCTTTATCTGAGTTTCAGAAAGATTGTACTGAAAGCACAGACAAAGTATTGTGTAAGCAAAGTAGTTAATAAACATATACATAATTTTGCGAAAAGGAATAAAAAAATCTATATGTCACTTGGAAAGAAAATGACAAAAGTACCCTTGTGATTCTTCTGTCTTCAAACATTTAATAGATTAATTTTATTTTTTGAATAGCAACTTTGTATTGAATTGGACAATTCTGGTTGCTATTGCACGAATATTAAATCTTAATTAAAGAAGCACGATATGTTTGACGAACCTTTGAGAATGCAAGTCTTTTTCATAGCTGATTATATGACATAATTTAATGCTATTTGTACATAAGAGTGCATGCACGTGTAGCTTTCATGTAGGTTAACCACTTGTGTCAAGAATGATAATAGCTAGCCATCCATGCTGCTAAGAATCATAAATGGGACACTAAAGATATTCTTAGACCATAGGAGGCTGTTTTACCTATGTCAATGGTCTTCTGCCTAGCTGATTTCTGCAAGGACAATAATGAAACTTTCCCTGGATATGCTTTACTATTTTGATGGTATCCCTGCAGAATAATATAACTGCCTATCAAAACAAATCAAGCAAAATCACTATACAAAATTCACAAAGATACTAACCAATTCACTTTACCTCATATTTTACTACTTGTGAATTCATCTTCTGCAACAAGTTTTTGAGGGTTGTGACAGACCATGGATTAACAAAATTTTCACCATTTTCTGAATAAACATTGTTTTCCATCTGAATAAAGAAAATGTTAAAGGGCCTACCATCACACGTTGACACTTGCAAATCAGCCAATCAGATATTTTAAAAAGATCTCTGATTTGAACAACACAGTGCAATTAGCTATAAATGATTTAATTCAAATGATATTCAAGGAAATGTGAAAGACTTATAGGTATAAGTGTATAACTTTACTATCTCATACTAAACTTATAAACATGTAAATAGATTGAAAATGAAAAGAATAAAGTACATGCATTCTGCAAAAAGAACAACTAAGTCGTGCCTGAGCTATCTAAACTCCAAAGTCTAAAGGCTAGAATATGAACCGTGTTCAATGTATGAGTTATACATTATGCAAATATGAACAGGTGACTTGATTCAACACACTGAAGAGTAGACTCCGTAAACCTCAATGTTGAAGCATTGAAGAATGATACTTCAATTGAAAAGCTTCTTTGAAGGGAGCAAATTTGATACGGATATATATCCGTACTTTATAGTTATCCCGTATACTTGACATAGCTGTTGGGCTAAGAAATGAAAAAGAGCAAATTATTCTCTGCTAATTTTCACAACTGTTTCTCAAATCCTTGAACCAAATTACCAACTAATACATTTAGTGCTTGTTTGGAAAGTGATTATAAGTTGTGGGTCCTTCGGAGTGTGTGTGGCTAATAAATGTG
Source organism: Fraxinus floribunda (assembly GCA_903798395.1). NCBI lineage: Eukaryota > Viridiplantae > Streptophyta > Magnoliopsida > Lamiales > Oleaceae > Fraxinus > Fraxinus floribunda. The sequence continues at coordinate 9,014 of CAIGRS010087764.1, read as the reverse complement.
CATTAATAATTGGTCCACACAAAATATGTGGATATAGTGTTTGATCACTTGCTAAACATGCTCTTAGTAAAGCTTTTAAATTATGCTGCTAGGAATTTATCACCTTGAAACTAACTATGTGCTCGTTAAGTTTGTTGGGCCTATTGGCATATAATGCCCCTAATTTTGGCATAGAATTATAGAGGGTGAATCTGAATTCAAATTAGAAAACAAATTTATTCCCATATAGCCTAGAGACGCATATAACATGATAATCAAGTTTGTAAGACAGAGTAATAAACCAGTTCGCAGAGCTTCACATTTTTCTCATTTACATGAAAGCATTACCATAATAATTGATAGTCTATGAAATAATCATTTATTTCTTATATGCATCAGCTGTTTCATTGTAAAGATTAGGCTTGTTTTGGGACAACAGCTGTCTTATTACAGAATAAGGCCTTATGTTTCACTAGAAACCAAAGAAGAGTTGAAAAAAGATAGGCATATATCTTTATACACCAAGAAATACCATCATTTATCAACCATCAAAGTGCTATAATAAATGACAAATAAAGTAGCGATATAATCATCTAGAAAAGTTTAAGTTATGTTTTTCAATATTTTCTTAAAGCTCATACTAGAGATCCACCACACCAAGTAGTTTTGGCTAACTTTCCACGTTGAAGTTGAGCCTTTTCGTACTAAAATATCACTACAAACAAGACAAACAACTCGAGACCTATTGAGTATATGAGAATGTTGTAGTTCTTATTTTATGTACATGTTTGTGCATTATCCTTGTCTTTGTTGTACCAAAATTAGTTGAACCCTACGTCCAACATACACAACATGGTCAAATAGGAACATTATCTTATCCATTCACAGATTTACACCAAAAACAAAAGAAAGTTAAAGTAACTCAAATATGGGATACAAATATATAAATAGTTTATAGATTTAATCAAAGTCGAACATTAATTTCAACCACAAATTCATTACTAATACTCATTATTACCCACATATTTCGTGGGACCTAATATTATTCCTCTTTGTAAACCATTTATAAACTTGCCAAACGGAGGATTAAGTTCTTCATCCAAGAAGAAAGATGAACTACGCTAACACGAGTATCATACTGTTCATAAGAATATCACATATTAAAGTTTTACATAGATAGCTAACATTTTTTTTTTTTTTGAAAGGTACATAGATAGCTAACATGCTTCTTTCTTCTATATAATTCCGTGTTGGTTTTTGGTAACTAAGGTTTATAGAACAACACAAAATATTTACGGACTAGGTTTGAGCTCCTTCGGTAGAAAATTGCATATATTTACAGACTAGGTTTACAGATTTGATTCTTAGCAAAGATCACTTCTTTTTGTTAAAAAAAAATGTGTTAGATATAACTCATCAAAACATACCTTCTGAAATGAACCATTTGTCACTCTCTCTGACATTCTCTCAAGAAATAAAACCTGCGCTTTCTTCAATCTCCCCAAAGGCTGAGCATTCCTGAAACCCAAAAAGCATCTTAATCTCATCAACTATTATCACCAAAAAACAGCAGTGTATCCTATCATATGATTCATTAGAAGTTAATAACCTCGAAATTCCCAGATGGTAAATCATACACGCATCAATTAACTTCCCCTTAACTTCCAAAAACAGTGCAAACGATTCATAAAGCAAAGCATTACGTAAACAAATCTTGTTCTGCTCCATTTCCTTAAAAACTCTTTCATAATCCGAACTTCCATCCATCTGTCAAACACAAATCAAACTCGTCAATAGAACCAACAATTTTTTTTTTTTTTAAAAAAAGAAATTGCTATAAATCACAATCTCGCATTATATTACATGGAGAAACCAAATCTTGAGAAATCTGACGTCGTCTCGGTAGCGTGGGTCGGCCTTGAAGGTATAAATACATTTCGATACGAGCTTGTCGAGATCGGTGGAATTGTTTGATTGAATTGAATTTTGCAGTGCTTTTTCAATGGATCGTAGCCAGGGTAATAGAGGATCGTCGGTGGTGGAGAGATTGGAGATACCCTCCACATTTCTGGTAATGACAACCATGTCCTCTCTATGTGTTTCCTCTGTGACTCTGGAGAAGTAGGATTTTGAATTCGGGATCTGACAGCAGCGGGAAATAATATTTGAACCATTTTCATTATTCTTTTCTTGCCCATATTCATAGTGAGCGAGTGCACTCGTTGCGTGATAATTCGATCAATTAGGAGAGTCAACCTCGGCTAGTTGACATCATGACATGCATCAAGTTCACGTGTGTTTGAGTCACATTATTTTAGAATAATATATTTTGGAATAGTATATTGACGGAGAATGTGTGGTTAAAAAAGAAAGAAAAATTATTAATGCAATGGAAAATAATATTTATTTGATTTATAATTTTTAGCAATCAAACTTTATGTTTAATTGCATATTTCATCAAGATTTATAATTTTTATTAACTTTTCATTTCACATTTAGAGCCCATTTGCTACTGTTATTCTACTGTGTAATAAGTGAAATAGTAATTTTCTGGAGAATGTGTGATTAAAAAAAAGTTTTTAGATTTACGTGTGCTATTATTTTATTAAAAAAATGTGTGATTGATAAGAATAGAAAAAAAAATGAATTATAATTTAATATATGGAATAATGGGGCCAAACGAGGCTTAATGAGACACACAAACACAATACTCCCCTCAAGGCCCTATTTGACACACGTTCTTACAACATTCATTATTTTAAAACTCATTTTCAACTACACATTCTTTAATATAGCTCCCGTTTGGTGCACATTATTTTCAAAAGAATGCATTTTTTTATTGATGTAATGGGAAATATGTGATTGAAAAATAAGGAAAAGTTATTGATGTGATGAAAAATATTATTTTATTAAAAAATGTGTAGTTGAAAAATAGTAGAAAAATGAGACTAAAAAAAAGAATGTGGCACAAACAGGGGCATAATTATATTTTCCATCACATCCAATACTTTTCCTTATTTTTTAACCACATATTTCTCATCGCATCACTATTTAAAATACATCATTCATTCAATAATATGCATCAAACACTCCCTTATCAATGCGAAACATGGTCAATCAAGTTCTTAAAAACAAATACAAAAACGATGTCACAAAGTCATGTTGTTGTTATGAAGTGCTATTAAAGAGATTTTCGCTTCTCACCAGTCAGGCCCTTATGATTCCATGATGTGGGATAGGCCCAATTCCACATTACAATCATCGGAGCCCAACTTGATCAAATGTCGTAAAAGGAAGAACACTATTTGCTAGATTGCTGTGTTCTTCAAATTTAACACAAGAAGCTCTGCTGGTAATCTGACACCCTCTCTCTGTATGTAATTTACTTTATACAGTTTTAGCGATTTTTTAAAAAAAAAAAAATTATTCTGGATGTTCTTGTGTCCGCTATGTAAAATATCAGAACCTCATGAGAAAATTCATTTTCTTTATTACATGAATGGAATAGTAACTAAATTTGTGTTTTCAGTGCGATCAGAAGCTACCATAGTCAAATTTTGTGTGCCGAAATTATTATCCAGTTCGATTCTTGTTAGTTTCGATTTAAATTTAATTTTAAGATTGAATGTTCTGCGGATAGGAATTTTAGTGTTGTGGATCGTTTTTATTTCTTTATGGGATATGGTAAAGGACTTTAAAAGATTGATTCTTGCTGGATTTTTCCAAGTAATTATTTGAAAGCCTCGCGTTGGACATAAATTCTGGTGAATTCTGAATCATTTGGTGAAACTAGTGACTAAATGAATAAAGGGAAAATAAACATTCTTGGAGTTTAACCTCATTCATGAGCTAATTTTGTAGTCTTGTTAAATAGCCTGATTGTTGCATTTGAGCATTTTGAATTCTTTATAATCTTTGTAATCCAGGAGTCTGATAGGCAACTTGTTATCTTCCAGGGTCTATTGAGATAAGCAGTTATATCGCTATTAAACAGTCATTGGGTTTCCATTAGGGCTGCTANTATTGCTCAAGTCTTTACTGAATGGGACATATGCTGGGGCCTTTAATGGTTTAAAGAATGTACAGAATGGTGTAGATATAGGCAAGATGTGGGAGGATCATATTCTTCAAGTGTGTGATTCCTATTTCTTTTATGAGCAAGTGAGTTTTCCTTTTCTATGGTCATCCCATCCTTTTGTACTTTCCTAACTCTTAGCTGATATATTTTTATATTGTATTGATTTAGATTGAAAATTTCAATCAACCTTATCTAGATGTCTTGAGCCCCTATGATGATGGTCAGGACCTCTCTGATTATAATTTCAACCAGGATGGCTTCGGTCCCCTGTTAGATGCCAGCAACAAACAAAAATTAGCATATCGTCACCGCGTTATAGCTCAAAAGTACAAACAGGTACAAAAATATCCTCCCAAATGTGAATGTCATATTATATTGTTTGCATTTTTCGTATTCTGTCATCTTTATTTCTTTCTTGTGATTGGTATAACTTCTGACCAACTAATCCTTAGATATTGGTTATTTCTATCTGATGATTCTATTTTTTTATAATATATATTGCACATCTTTAGGGCATTAGTTTAACAAATACTCGTATATTTGGTCTTGATGATACATGTTCTTTGTACTATGAAAGTTCAGCTTAGTGTAAAGACCCCAGATGCCCTCATGGAAATTGAAAATGTGAGGATTTAACATTGTTCTCAAAATGAGGAAAGATCACCTGCAGATTTATTTTTTTCTCCCAATTGAATATAACATGTTTTAGAAGGAGAGGGAGATTATGTCAAAATGGGTCCTTAATTGTGGGATTTTTAGAGCTGAGGTGGTCCAAATTGATTAAAAGTCCAGCTTTTTATTTCCCTATTTGCTGTAGAAAATATCTTCCAGCTTTACCTCTTTGGCACCCTAATCCTCCAAGTGCTCCTTTGCTCCTATTAACCTCTTTTTATTCTTTTTTCTCCAAGTTTCCTACAAAATTTAAAAGAAAGAAACTAATAAATAGTAAGGAAGTCAAAAATAAGTAAGAGTGTGTTTGGTAGAGATTAAAATTGAAAAATTAACCGTTATTATTGACTTTTATTAGACGAGTGAGACCCGATAACAGTTATGGTAGATATTAAAATTGAAAAATTAATCGTTATTATTGACTTTTAATAGACGAGTGAAACACAATAACGGCTATATTTTCAATTTTAATTGGCTTTTGAGTTTTACCAAACACATTTTAAAACTGTGAGAGAAATTATGAAAAAATAAGCACTTATCAGTTTGCTGGGTTAACTATAATGGTGCTGTGTGATTTAGTTTTTGTACTCTCTCACACTCCAATAAAATATGCATCTATCTGTAACACAGGCCAACATGAGCAAATAAAGATTCTTGGAAGAGAACCACGTGTTGTTTTTCATCCTCTAGATTCTGGAACCAACATATTTGTGTTGCCTTTTCGAAGTGTGCTAGATTCAAGAATATTAGTTGCTGCTGTTAGTTTGTACTTTGAGTCCTGAAAATAATTGACACCAGTCTGATTAAAGAATTTCTGCATTTTTTGATTAAAGTATTGAACTTGCAAAAAAGATGTTAAGATGTTCTATACAGTTTGCTAAAAGACTGTACATTTTTACTTGTGCAGGGTTTGTATAGTTTTCTCAATCAAGATATGATAAAACACTGGGATAATCTCTATGCTTTATCTGATAATTTTACAGATAGATGGCTTTCTTCAGGTAAATTACTTTGTGATAAGTTATCCTCTGAGTGTTCTCAAGTTGACTGGTCCAATTCTGTTATGTATTTTGAAAATAAAAGAAATCTCAATAGTTTGATTTTGTGCTTTGTATGAAAAATACCATTTGAAAAAGGTGAATTTCGCCTTGTCAATAGGAACCAAACTCAAAACATGAGAATTGGGCAACTTTTGATTGTTGATTAGTTCCCATTTGAAAAATAAGACAGTCTAAGATGATTGATGACTTGTCCATAGGTAACGCTAGCGCATGAAGCAGAGTATTCCATGTGTGCCATGGTTGATTTTCTTGGCAGAAGTTGTTTGGGAAAGGACACTGGAAGGGAAACCTCAATTTTATGGATTTCTTAGATAGTTTAGTTTGCATTTGAAATCTGACGAAGATAGAACATGTAAGAAATTGTATCAACCTTAATTAAGAAAATTCAGGCTAGAAGTTGATGCATGTTGTTAATATTCTATGCTTTCAAGTCCGAAATGGATGTTGTGATCTTTTGGTGTCTGTTTCTAGTTGGTTTTCCATTAACCACAGTGTATCTATATCTCTCTCCATACATGCACACATCTAGACGTGCACACACACCCTCACATACATACATGTATATAACTTTTTATTTCTCTACTGGGGTAATATTGACCAGCCCCTCAATAGTTGACACGACCTTTCTTTGCTGCTTTCTAATCAAATGATACCTTGTAATTAACAGTTTGCTCCACTATGGAAGATATAAATCTGCTTGGGTTTTATTAAATATTCATTACCAGACTTGTAAAATATCAACTTTCCCCTTGTTTTTAAAATAGCGGAGAAACCATTTTTTGCTTAAGTTACTTGTCTTATTAATTGTACTCTTTTCTTCTTGGAAATAGATAAAAAGAGAAAAGTAGTATAACTATCTAGCTCTTTACAGAACTAGTTAACAATAGATGAAACTCAATTTACCTTTTCAAGAAGAGATTTTTGTTAGTTTTCTTTCAGTCCATTGGATGAAAGAACTATATATGGGGAAGAACGAAATACGATATTATAGTCAGTGCTTGCCTGTAAGATGATAGATATACTATTATCTTCTGTTAATATTCAAATGGCTCAATCTTTATTCTAACCTTCTTTCTCAAACGATTCAGCACGAGCCTGCTTGGAACAGTGTGTAATTCGTAAAAGAGATATGGCCCCCTGTTTGGATTCAGCTGATGCCAATTCTCATCAGCATGTGAATGTCTTGGTTACATCTGGACCATTGATACCCAGCTTGGTCAAATGCTTATTATATCGACTTGATGATCTGATTACTTGTGATAATGGTTAGTTTATTCTTACATTTCTAAAATTTGATCCCCCATTTTTTTCCGAAATATATTTTTCTCTCTTCTTTTCAATCACACATTCTTCAATAAAATAATATTACATGCAAATCCAAAACTTTTCCTTAATTTTTTTCCACACATTATCCATCAATATACTATTCCAAAATGCGTTTTATACAAAAAAAAAATGGGGCTCAAACAGTCCCATAATATTGCTGTTTTATGTATCCTCCCCATTGCTTCCTTTTGTTTTGAGTCAAACACATTGTTCTAGATCCAATGTATGTCATCAGCAACTCAACAAGGTTACAATTAAGAACACAAAATTAAATTTCACATATTTTTATCAATATGTATCAACACATCCTCTATTCATATTAAATGTCTGTTCGATTTATGCTGCACTAAATTGGTTTTGGTCTCGTGCTTATGGCTATACAATCTTAGAACAAAACTGACAAAGGTGCCAAACTTTCAGTCTACAGTTCATGGGATGTGGGAAAGCTTCAGTGCTTTTCATGGATCCGGGAGCGTTTCAATGGGCCAAATGTCCAATTTTGTGTAATTGGGGATGGTTCAGAGGAATGTGAAGCAGCAGAATCCATGAGATGGCCTTTTGTAAAAATTGATCCACAGCCAACCAGTATTCATCGGTTTCCAGGTCTCACACCAAGAGATTTAAGCCACTATTTGTCTGTTGTATATGGACCTACTACTGAAGAAAACCTTATAAAATGAAAGCTTGTAAAACTGCAGCTTGCTGAACAAAATCCTGTCGAAGAGATTCAAGTCCCAGGTTCATGGATTGATAATACAAGGAACTATTGACATGATGCTGCTGAAATTCCATTCATATAATCAGATTGCTATTACTTTCAGGAGTAAATGACAGTGCATGATAGTTGTAATTATTGTATTGAACAGTGACCTCTTTTGATTTTCAGAAAGTGTATGCATGTATCCTTGATGCTATTTAGTGAACCTTAAAATCTTTGTGCCAATTAAATACCTTAAATTATTGTGCTGTCCTTTATTAAGATTCAAAACATAAAGTTCACTAAACTACCTATGGAAATCTTTGGTAGGATTATTCTATGAACACAACGGGTAAACGATACAGTGCTACTCACTGTTCAGATTATTGGTGCAGTTAAAATCCCGTGCCACTTAAAAGTGCTTCTCATTGTTCAGATTTTTCTTGCAGAGTGCAATCAGAACAGATATAAAGAAAATGAATATAGAGACGAAGATGAGCTGAATTTAAACCGTGAATTGCAGTCTATAAAAAGTTGGAATCAGTACCAAATGCCCTGCCTAATGCTCTAGCCAATTCAAAGTCTCCAAGCTTTAATGTAGATCGATCAGCAGGTTTTTGGGCTTCAAATCTCGATGAAGGACTATGTGGGAATGACAATAAGCAACGCCACGTAGTATTTGATCCACAAATGGCATGTACTTCACACACTCGTCATTAGGGCTGGAACCGAATCAAGCGTTCTTCATAAGTTAAAATATCTGAACGGATATCCGAATTGAGAATCGATGGGTTTGAGTCGATTTTCGGTTCTAGACCTTTGTTCAGATTTTTCTTGCAGAGTGAAATCAGAACTGATATAAAGAAAATGAATATAGAGACGAAGATGAGCTGAATTTAAACCGTGAATTGCAGTCTATGAAAAGTTGGAATCAGTACCAAATGTCCTGCCTAATGCTCTAGCCAATTCAAAGTCTCCAAGCTTTAATGTAGATCGATCAGCAGGTTTTTGGGCTTCAAATCTCGATGAAGGACTATGTGAGAATGACAATAAGCAACGCCACGTAGTATTTGATCCACAAATGGCATGTACTTCACACACTCGTCATTAGGGCTGGAACCGAATCAAGCGTTCTTCATAAGTTAAATATCCAGAACCGATGGGTTTGAGTCGATTTTCAGTTCTAGACCAAGAACCGAATCTA
>CAIGRS010087759.1:2945-25310 GCA_903798395.1 Fraxinus floribunda | reverse complement strand
GGTGCCATAAGCTTGGTCACTTTCAGAATGAATGTCCAACCTGGGAAGCTAACTATGTTGAATTAGATGAGCATGAAGAGATGGTACTGATGTCCTGTGTGGAGATGAATGAAGCAAAGCGTGGAGATGTTTGGTTTCTGGTCAGGATGTTCGAATCATATGAGTGGAGATGCAACAATGTTTTGTGAGTTGGATGAGGGATTCAGACAACATGTCAAGCTCGGAAATAACACCAGAATGTCAATGCAAAGGAAAGGAAATGTCAGGCTCCACTTGAATGGCATGAGTCATTATCACAGAAGTGTTCTACGTTCCAGAATTGAAGAACAATCTGTTAAGTGTGGGACAATTGCAAGAGAAAGGACTTGCAATTTTAATTCAAGCCGGAATGTGTAAAATTTATCATCAAGAGAGGGGCATGATCATTCAAACCAGCATGTCGACCAATAGGATGTTCACACTATTGGCAAACACACAAGAGCAAAAAGTTGCCTGCTTCCACACGAGCTCACAAGATCTCACTCATCTATGGCATTGTCGCTATGGCCACTTGGGTCATAAGAGTTTGGAGACTCTTCAGACTAAGAACATGGTGAGAGGACTGCCTCAACTTGCTCCTACCACAGTAATGTGTACTGATTGTCTTGTTGGGAAACAACATCGAGATAGCATCCCAAAGAAGAGTACATGGAGAGCTACAGAGAAACTAGAGCTTGTGCATGCCGATATTTGTGGACCAGTGACTCCTATTTCCAACAGCAAAAAGAGGTATTTCTTATGCTTTATTGATGACTTCGGTAGAAAAGCATGGGTTTACTTCCTTGTAGAAAAGTCAGAAGCGTTGAATTCATTTAAATGCTTTAAGAAGATGGTAGAAAAAGAAACTGGTATGTATATCAAATGTCTACGCACAGATAGAGGGGGAGAGTTCAACTCAGATGAATTTAAAGAGTTTTGTAGACATAATGGCATTAAGAGACAACTGACAATGGCATACACTCCTCAACAAAATGGAGTAGCTGAGAGGAAAAACCGTACAGTGATGAACATGGTACGTTCAATGTTCTCAGAAAAGAAAATTCCAAAGAATTTCTGGCCTGAGGCAGTGAATTGGACTATGTACGTATTAAATAGATGTCCTACCTTGGCAGTCAAAGATGTCACTCCGGAAGAAGCATGGACAGGTGTGAAGCCTTCGGTGGAGCACTTCAGGGTTTTTGGATGCTTAGCACATGTACATGTGCCGGATGCCACACGAACTAAGCTTGAGGATAAGAGCTTTGCTTGTGTGCTTTTGGGTGTCAGTGAGGAGTCTAAAGGCTATAGACTATATGATCCGACTAGGAGAAGAATAGTAGTTAGCAGAGATGTAGTATTTGAGGAAGAGAGACGCTGGAATTGGGATGCAAGTTATGAGGAGCAGGTGCTACTTGATCTTGAGTGGGGTGACATTGATGGTGATGTGGATGAAGAGGCAGAAATAGATGACTCTGAAGGTGTGATTGGTGAAGAAAGTAAAGAAGCAGAGGAGAGTGGTCAAATTCAAGCTGCAGGGAATGAGCAAGTTGTTGGGAGTGGCATAACAAATACAGAGGAGTCCAAAGAAAGGAGTAGCAGAGTCAAACAAAACCCAAAATGGATGGAAGATTATGTTAGCGGGGAAGTACTTTCTAAGGAAGAGAATGAAGTCAACATGGTCTTAATTCAAGCTGCAGATCCTACAAGTTATGAAGAGGCTGTAGTAAGTTCAAAATGGAGGAGTGCAATGGCCTCGGAGATCGACTCAATAGAGAAAAATCAGACTTGGGAGCTTACAGATTTACCAGCAGGATGCAAGAAAATTGGGGTTAAATGGATTTACAAAACAAAATTGAATGAGCTCGGAGAGGTAGACAAGTACAAAGCTCGGTTGGTGGCAAAGGGGTATTCACAACAACATGGAGTTGATTACACTGAAGTGTTTGCTCTAGTAGCAAGGATGGACACAGTGAGGATGATTGTGGCACTCGCAGCACAAAGGGACTGGAAGATATATCAAATGGACGTAAAGTCGGCATTTTTGCATGGTGAGCTCGGTGAGGATGTGTATGTGGAGCAACCAAAGGGATATGTGAAGGAGGGCAGTGAGGACAAGTTTTACAAGCTACACAAAGCTTTATATGGATTAAAACAAGCCCCACGAGCTTGGTTTAGTCGCATAGAAGCTTATTTCATTGATGAAGGTTTTAAAAGATGCCCAAACGAGTAGACATTGTTCACCAAAAGGAGTGCAGAAGGTAAGGTGTTAATTGTAAGTATCTATGTCGATGATTTGATATACACTGGTGATGATGAGGCCATGATGATTGATTTTAAAAATTCAATGATGAGTGCTTTTGATATGACGGATTTGGGAAAGATGAGGTTTTTTCTTGGGATAGAAGTCTTGCAGCAGTCATATGGCATTTTCATTTGTCAAAAGAAATATGTCATGGAAGTGTTGAAACGTTTTGGTATGTTTGAGAGCAATCTAGTTGGTACTCCGATTATACCAGGTTTCAAGTTAAGCAGGGATGATTGTGGACTACCAGTTGATGAGTCCTATTACAAGCAAATTGTGGGAAGTTTGATGTATCTCACTGCAACTCGACCGGATATGATGTTCAGTGTTAGTTTGATTAGCAGATTTATGGCCAAACCCACGGAGATGCACTTACAGGTTGCCAAAAGGATATTGAGGTATCTGAGAAGTACATCCAACTTTGGAATTCTATACAAAAAGGGAGGGGCAGAAGAGTTGCTTGCATTTACAGACAGTGATTATGCCGGTGATGTAGATGATCGAAAAAGCACCTCAGGCTATGTATTCTTATTGAGTTCAGGTGCAGTCTCTTGGTTATCAAAAAAACAACCCATAGTTACACTTTCTACTACAGAGGCGGAGTTTGTGGCTGCTGCAGGCTGTGCAAGTCAGGCCATTTGGATGAGAAGAGTTCTGGAAAAGATGGGGCATGCTCAAGAGGACTGTACCACTATTTGGTGTGACAACAGTTCCACAATCAAACTTTCAAAGAATCCAGTAATGCATGGGAGGAGTAAACATATTGCTGTAAGGTTTCACTTTCTGGGGGATCTAACAAATGATGGTACTATCGAGTTATTGCATTGTGGTACTCAAGAGCAGGTAGCAGACTTGATGACCAAGCCTTTGAAGTTGGATACTTTTCAGAAACTCAGACAGAAGCTGGGAGTGTGCGAGATTGCAAGTATAAACTAATTGCTTACTGCAATTAGTTTAAGAGAGGGATTGAAGAAGTTGGTTGCTTAATCTTATTTAGTTTGATTAGCAGATTTATGGCTAAACCCACAGAGATGCACTTACAGGCTGCCAAAAGGATATTGAGGTATCTGAGAGGTACATCCAACTTTGGAATTCTATACAAAAAGGGAGGGGCAGAAGAGTTGCTTGCATTTACAGACAGTGATTATGTCGGTGATGTAGATGATCGAAAAATCACCTCAGGCTATGTATTCTTATTGGGTTCAGGTGCAATCTCTTGGTTATCAAAAAAACAACCCATGGTTACACTTTCTACTACAGAGGCGGAGTTTGTGGCTGCTGCAGGCTGTGCAAGTCAGGCCATTTGGATGGGAAGAGTTTTGGAAAAGATGGGGCATGCTCAAGAGGACTGTACCACTATTTGGTGTGCAACAGTTCCACAATCAAACTTTCAAAGAATCCAGTAATGCATGGGAGGAGTAGACATATTGATGTAAGGTTTCACTTTCTAAGGGACCTAACAAATGATGGTACTATCGAGTTGAAGTTGGATACTTTTCAAAACTCATACAGAAGCTGGGAGTGTGCGAGATTGCAAATATAAACTAATTGCTTACTGCAATTAGTTTAAGAAAGGGATTGATGAAGTTGGTTGCTTAATCTTAGGGTGTTTACTTGGTCTTTTCTGTTAAAATAAAGTCCCAGTCTCTAGGATTGTTATTTGAATGAGTCTGTGCACGTTGCATAGTGGTTGCTCAACGTGAGCTATTTTTCAGTTTGTGTAAAGGCTATTTAAGCCGAACCAGTGTTTCAATAAAAGTACTGTGAATTCAGCCAATTTGTGTAAGCTTACCAAATTAATTCATAGTTTCTAACAAAGCCCTCATACACGTGTTACTAACAAGTCTAGCAATCTCCTTTAATTTACCATTCACCTACCTTCTTCAAACCCTAATTTTAATTCCAGTTCTAACTCTAGCCACCCTAATTTGGATCCCTATTCCGTCCAAAATCACTTCCTTTCACAACCAATACCCAGAACAAAAAGGAGCGGAAGGCCCCGTAATTTGACGACGTCTACATTCCAGGTACGCTGATTGCCCTCTTTGTCAAATGCTAGTAGCTTTGGGAATGAGTTACATTTAAGTTTAGCGCAAATTAACCAAACCCAGGTGAGAAATTTGCATAGTTCAATTCAAATGAACCTTGGCCCAATTTCAGTTTCTGGGAATTTGGTCAGTAAAACTGTAATGGGTGGGTGTGTTTGTGGGAAGACACCGATGGGTGGGTGGGGTTTTTTTTATGTTTATTTCTTATTTTGTATTTAATTATTTAATGTGATAAATGAAAAGTTACTCTTTTTCCCCTTCTTAAAATATTAAAAATGTGGTCAAAAATAAATTCTTGGTCAATTAGCGGAATTATGGATGGAAACCATCCAAAAGGGCCTCACCTGCAACGTTTGAAAAGACTTATGGTGACGGCTGCAACAAATCAAAGATTTGAAAAAAGTCTGCTAATATTTCAAAGGTTTGGAGTTTTTGCTACAATTATCCCTAAATATTTTTGGTACAATCAGCCTTGCAGTCTAAGCTTGGACAATAAATGTTGTTCGAGCATATTATTTTTCGATATTGTGAAAGAAATTGGCTCAAACAACTTAAATGAATCTTTAGATGAAGAAGTCATTCATGAACTTGAGACAGTAATTAAATATTTAGGATAAAATAGATGTAAATTATCATGATGAAAATGATTCAAGTTCAAAGGTTTCATGTTCAGAAGAAACCGTTGCTAATATCAATGGAAATATGCTGAAGACGAAGCTGACGATGATACAATAGCTTTAGAGTTTATTATGTGCAAGGAAGCACTCAATACGTTAATAACACTTCATAATTATTATATAGCAATTCGAGAATACAACCGCCATAACATCTAAAGATGCAATAAGAAAAGTTACGAGACCCAACTAGATTTAAATTTCAAGAAAAAAGGACATATTTTAAATAAAATATCATAGTCAATTATATTTGTAATTTTAGCAAATTATTAATTTATAATATGAATGCAACCACAGAGTTATGTAAGAGTTTTTTTTTTAGAAAAATTGTCTTATTTAATTATCAAGATTTTTAATTTAGCCTAGTAGCCCAAACCAGAATCATAAAATATTATCATATATTGAAGTTATTAATTTATAGAGCTTATATATGTATATATAATGGGAATAAATAGTAAAGTTACAATTTTGCCATTTTAACTGTTTTGGTCAACTAACGGCCAAATAACATTCATTTTGGACTCCATCTGCATTAGCACAAAATGAATGTTAGGATAAAGTTTGTAAAATTGAAAAGATTAGGGACCGGTGCTTCAATTTTCCCTATATTTTATAAATTAAAATCGATTATAGAAATAAAATAGAAAAGCAATCCAAAACACCGATAGGAAAATCCCAAAACATCCAACCCAAATTGAGAAGTAGGTTTTGAAATAGAGATCAAATCTTTATCTAAACCCAAATCTCAATCCTCGAATACGGCACCGGTCACGGTACAATCCGATGACCTTTTTGGCAATAGGAGTTGAGTTTCTATAGAGCTCAAGAACCGAGTTTGACTCGTATGAAGAGGTAATGAAGAAAGTGTTGCATGGAGAAGCTTTGGTTCAAGTGGTCATTTCTGGATCTGTGTTCTTGTTACTTGGAGTAGATGTTCTGTGTACCAACTACATTAACTGCATGTGTACCTTCCACTTGCGTTAATTGATGGTTGGTGGCGGTGGTTATCTACGGCTGCTGAAGATGTTCCAAATGAAAAATCAGTGTGACGGTGCGTTAGTAGAGATGAATTTGATTTTTGGTTTCAGATTAATGGTGGTGGGCGTGGGTAGTTATTCATCTTAGAATGATTTCGAGTGTGGGGGTGAGTTTTCTTGGTTTGAGTTTTGAATGTGCAGTGGGCTGAAAGGTGACGATGGCAGTGGTGAGTGGGAATTATGTGGTGATTTCTGGTAAGGTCTCGTAGGGGAATAAGGGTTGCTATACTGTTTTCATTTGGGGGATGAGTGGGGTGGGGTGAGTTTATATATTTATTTTTATTTTTTGGGTTTTTAAATTTAGTTTTATTAACTTATTTAATATGAGAAATAGCAAAAGTATCATTTCGCCCTTTCAAATTTGATCAAAACTAATCAAATTTTGATTTTCTTGATCAACTAAAGGTCAAATGAATGTTTTCTATCCATTTGGACTCCATCTGTATATTTATGGAAGGTTAGGAATCTTCACTGGCACAAAATGTAAGTTAGGATAAAATTTACAAAAATTGAAAAGATTAGGGACCACTGCTGCAATTTTTCCTAAAATATATGTCCTATGTGTGATTTAAAACGTGTGAAAATATATTGCAAGAACTAAAATTTAATTGAAGATAGGTTTATTATGTGGTTTTTCTCAACTCCGTTCAAATCATTTTGTGTATACAAAATTATTATTATTATTATTATTATTATTATTTAATTAGAATTATTTTAAAAAATTCTTAAGATAAGCTAGTTAAGAACACGTGTGTTATGTGCATTGTACATGTTTTTATAGTAACTTCGCGATTTTTTGTGGGGAATTGTTCACATATACAATACAAGCAGCACATATATTTTGCAATTTTTTTTTTTTTTTTTTGGACAAATGAAAACTCACCACCTGTTTGGTACATATTAAAATTTTCATTCTTCTACTCCTTTTCAACCACACATTCTTCAATAAAATAATATTTTTCATCACATCAAAAATTTTTCCTTCGTTTTCAACCACACATTCTTCATCAATCCACTATTTTAGAATACATTTTTTCAAAATAATGTGATTCAAACACATTCAAGTGTTAATCTTTAAAACATCTGTGAACTCCATCATGCACACATAGAAAAGCTTATTTTTGTGACCATGTAATGTACTATTCTCCTTAAGTAGCTTAACTTAATGCAAGAAAATAGTATAAAAATACCCAAAAACATGTTTTAAAATAAAAAAAAATGCCAAATATAAAAAATATCACCATGATTGGATTGTTACTATTCATTCTAGAGCGATCACAAGCTATAATATTTGTAGATTTTGCTCTGTCCCTTTTCTTTCTTGAAATAAGAAACAAGCAATTCCTTTAATTCGAATATCATCAAGACATATATATTTGCATGTTGAAATTCAAACCAGAAAAAAAAAAAGGAATATAAATAAAATATATGCAAATTTAATATTTTTAAATTACTGAATTTTTAAAATGACACTAATTCAAAGAAAAAGCCTATAATCGACCCTCTAATCTTAATTTTTTTAATTGATCGTGCTACATGTATATCATAATTTGCAATTTTATTTACTCGCAGAAGACATGAAAAGATTTAACTGAATCAAAATCACACAGACCAAATAAAAAAGAAAATTCTCATTTTTTTTTTCCGTCAACCCAGAATATATAATCATAAATGTGTAAGTGGTGAAGACATTTTGATAGTTTTAATTCAATTTATTATTGTCCTGTCTCAATTTGTAAAAGAATCTATAAATGATGATGTGCAATAAGCATTCGGCTAAAAAAAAAAAAATGAAATTATTTCTAAGATGAGAAAATGAGTAGAAGGAATTATTCTAGACAGTGTGACTGGTCGGTCTAGCACGGCTCGACACCCACGACCATACCAGCATGTTGAGGTAACTGTCCAATAGAGTGTCGCCACATTTTACAAACTCGCGTGCCCACAGCGAGATCTTGCACCTCTGCGAGTATCCAATAAATCACTGGACACGTGTTCTACAAAACCGGCTGCATCCGGTTAGTTCTATCCTCCACCGGCTGCATCCGGTCACAGACCCCTCCAATTCCCGCTTGGCATATAAAATCCGATCAGCATAGAGAAATTGCTTTTTCCTGCAAAATTAACCCTCTAATTTGTGTATTTATTTCCAGGTTTGCAATTTTTCCTCTTTTTCTCTTCAGTAAATTATCTATAAATAGAAAAAAGTTTTAAAATTTTGCAGCAAGTATATAGCTTTGGTTCCTGTGTTCTTACAATTTTTTTCAGTTCGTTGCAAATTTTCGATCTTTGTTACAAATTAATGTTAGGTGTAACGTAATGACAATCAGAAGCTTAATCTGAGTTTTTTTAGCTGTTAAGAACTGATTAATTTGTAAATTAAGCTAATTAAAGTGATCTAGAGTTTGATCGCACTTATTATCGTGTGGGTGTGATTGAGCTGAGGTTTTATTTGCTACTTCGATCGGTTCTTATTTCAGTAATAGTTAATTTAATTAGGTTTTTTTCTTTATTTGACTTGTAGTTGGCAAAGAATGGTGCTTTATTTAGGATGAATTTGATCTCAGGACTCAATGGTTCAAAATTAGGGTTTTGTGAACATCATCAGGGATTGTGGAGTGTGGTGTAATTGTTGCAATGAATCTTATTTGGAACTTTGTGATCGTGTAAATCTTCAATTAGCTTGTTTGGATTTAGCTCTATTTTTCTATATTGTAAGTGTTGAACTTTTTCTTTGCTCAAGTCTTTTGCTCTACTGACATTTCTGTCTGCATGTTGTTTTGTAGAATCTGTCACAATTTTTTTAGGGTTGCATGTTATTGAGCCTAAAAAGAATTAGGTTGTGCCAGAAGGAGATGGGGGAAACAAGACAAGGTTTATTTTGTTGATTTGGAGTTATTATATTTAATTTGAAGAAGGAAAGTTTGAAGTTAAGTTTTCCCCAAATTCAGCCGGCGTTAAGTCCCATTTTTGTACTAATAAGTTGTAAACTATTTAAGGATTGGCACTGGACAGCTATTTGGATCCCAGCCCCCAGGCAGCAGCATATCCTATGATGCCCTCTCGTCTGGGTGGAGGAATGGCACATTCTTCTTTGAGATCCGGAATGTTTTCCCAAGGAGATGGGAGGTCCCAGGTTGTTGGCAATTCTCAGTTGAATTCAAATTTCGATAACTCATCGAATTCAATGCCTGGAAATGCGTGTCCCAACACTGGTCCAGTTTCTGGGGGTGTTGGCAACACAGTCTTAAATGGTGTGGAAACCTCTGGACCAAGTGTTGGGGCAAGTTCTTTGGTCACTGATGCCAACTCAGGACTTTCAGGGGGTCCCCTTCTGCAGAGAAGTGCCAGCAATAATACGGAATCTTATATGCGCCTACCTGCATCACCCATGTCATTCTCATCTAATAACATTAGCATTTCTGGCTCATCTGTCGTGGATGGATCCTCAATTGGGCAACCAAGTTCTAATCAAAACCCAAACTCTCAACAAGCCCAGCAAAGTCAGCAGCATCAGGGAGCTTCAAGTGCGACGTCTTTGCCTACATCACGGATGGGGCAAGTTCAGCTTTCTGGTAGTCCAAGGGTTTTTAGTTCTTTAATTCAGGACCCCACCACTATGTCTCAGCTACAAAAGAAACCTCGCTTGGACATCAAGCAGGAAGATATTCTACAGCAGCAGGTTCTGCAGCAACTGTTGCAGAGACAAGATTCTATGAACTTACAAAACTCAAACCCACAGTTGCAAGCTTTGATTCAGCAGCAGAGACTAAGGCAACAGCAACAGCAACAGCAACAGTTCCTACAGTCCATGCCACCAATTCAGAGGGTTCAGTTGCTGCAGCAACAGCAACAGCAACAGCAGCAGCAGCAGCAGCTGCAGCTAAGACAGCAGCTTCAGCAACAGGGAATGCAGCCCGCATCTTCTGTGAAGCGCCCCTATGATGGTGGTGTATGCTCACGTCGGCTAATGCAATACCTGTATCATCAGAGACAGAGGCCTCCTGTGAGTATGTTACTAGTTTGGGTGATCTAGTAACAATGTTTTGTCAACGTCTCATATGCTTTTTCTCCTCATCTGTTTATCTGACAAACTTATTAAAAACATGTTTTGTTTTTTATTTTATCCTTAATCCATTGTAAGGTTGGATTTTTTGTTACCGCGTGATAGTTATTTATGTACCCGCACCTTGTAGGATAATGCTATTGCCTATTGGAAAAAATTTGTTGCTGAGTACTACTCTCCACGTGCAAAAAAGAGGTGGTGTCTATCCTTGTATGATAACGTTGGGCATCATTCGCTTGGGGTATTTCCCCAGGCAGCAATGGTAATTGTTTCGTATAGTTGACCATTTTATTCAATTTGTTTTAATTTGAAGTGATCCATTTGCTAGTGTAGATGCATATTGATTGTCTTTTTTTTTTTCCATGAATGGGATGGATTTGATTTTCATCAATTTTATGCAATATCTGATTTTCCACTCCAGTTTGTTCGAGGCTGGCATTTTTCAAATGCATAATTGCATGACCTGTTATAGTTGTTTCCTTTTTGTCAGGATGCATGGCAGTGCGACATTTGTGGGTCTAAATCAGGGAGGGGATTTGGTGAGTCATATTTTTTATGAAATCCTGTATGTTTGAATTTTGTGTTCTATTGTGACAGATGTCAATTGTGATGTGCTACTATAATATACAACTGGGCTATTTCATTTACTATTGTTTCTGAAATTTACTCTTTTGTTAACCCATATATAACATTCTTGATGGGGAAGGAAAATATAGGTTTCCTATTAAGTCGTGCATTACTTTTATTCCATGAGGAATATTCATTTGTTTGCATTGAATTGAGATTAGAATCTCAAATAGAGACCTGAAGGGATTTCTATAGGAGGTCATGTATCAATTACTGTGAATGACATACTGATTGGCAACAATTTTATAGTATAGCGTATCAAATTCTAGGGGGACTCGTGAGGTAGTTTAAGGATTCCTTTTACTGTTTTGAATATTTGGAATAACTTCATTCAAATTGTGAAGTTATCTTGGAGCCATGTGTGTTCATTCCAATAAAGGACTATTACTCCCTAGAATACATGATATAGGATATTACGGACTCTGGAGGATAGATTGATTATTGAAAACAGCTGTTTGTAATTGATGGAAGTGTTGATATTGTTTATTTGAAGATGTGTGATGCAGCTATCACCAAGTTTAGGTGTATTCCCAGTGATATTAGAGAATCTCGTAACACTCTAGATTCACATCAAGGTTATTCATACGTCTTTATGTATTTGTTTTATTCCTGGGTGAGCTTACAATATATAGCTAAGATTTGGTTTCTCGGAGTACGTTATTCTGTAATGAAATGGTTTTAGTTGATGCGATTATGAAGAGCAGAAACTGTAAGCTAAAACTTTGGAGTACTTTGAAATGTAAAGATTCTTACGTTAACTAGAACTAAATATAGAATAATGGGATGCTTTTTTATTCATAATACGAATCGGGATGATAATAGAGTACTGAAGAGGATCATGTTGCCCAAATTGGGTGTTTTTAGGCAGTAGTCTGATTATTAACAAAGAAACGGGATTGAGGATGACATAATACATAAGATTAGAGCAAGTCGGATGAAATGGATTTCTATAAGGATTCTGTAGGATAGGAGCATATCTATAAGGTTAAGTAACAAGTTCTAAACAACGATCATTGAGTTCCAGTACAAGCTCATGCAAATTTTCCAGAGACAGTATAGAATTAGGTAACTTTGAAAATATCTATTTCTTTTTTACTTTACATTACCTATTCTAGGATGTCTTGTTTTAAATAAGCAATATTTCTAAGTTTATTGCTTTATCTCTTGTCCTACCATACTATTATGTTTTTTCGTGTATATAATTCTTGGTTATAGAGAAGAGGGTGTAAAAGATTTTCAAAATTAGTGGTAGGAGTGTAAGTGGTTCAGTTTGACTCGTTTTGATAGATTTTCAAAACAAATCATTTAATACGGTTTGAAATTTTAGCAAACCTAAACCTAATGGTTTAGTTCGGTTTTAAAATGCAGTTTTGTTACGCTTTTCTTTTTGCTCACTTTATCATCTTTAGTCCATTGTCGTCACTTACTTGACTGAAAATCAATGGTATTGTGGAGCTTTTTGGTTCTCAATATTTGCAATGTGCAAAGGTTATCGACTTTGGTGTATGACTGACTAGTTATGGTGTTATGAAATTAGGGTAATTATTCAAAATGGACAATTGACCAAATTATCTATTTTTGTGTTAAATTTTTTAGTAGTAATATTTTGTTTTGGAGGTCAAAATTGTAACTTATCAGTCTAACTCATGTCGACTCCAATTTAGATTAATTTGTGGGAAAAATTAAATTTTTTTTTTTATCTTTCGTACTGTCCGGTTTTGGTTGCAAACTTCCGTTAAAATTCCAAAACCTAAATCGAATTGTTTTTGAACGGTTTGGTTTAGTTAGTTCAAAATCGTTTTGTTAACGGTTCTCTTACAACCCTAATTAGTAGTACCTGTTATGGAAATTTTCCCAGAAGTCGCCGTGATATCTATTTCGTTTTATTTACGGTTCATATTTAAATCAATCGTGCAGGGTGTAGTCACATAATGATATTCAGGGTTCTGAAATGGCCTTGCTTTAGGCTTTAGAATTGGCTGAAGCTTTAATATTTAATACTCATGTTAGCTCATGTTCTAACTTTTTCTGTGGGTTTCAACAGAGGCAACTGTTGAAGTGCTCCCTAGACTCAACGAAATCAAATTTGGGAGTGGTGTCATCGATGAGCTGTTGTTTTTGGACTTGCCTCGTGAATGTAGATTTTCTTCAGGAATGATGATGCTCGAGTATGCAAAAGCAGTTCAAGAAAGTATATACGAGCAACTCCATGTGGTTCGCGAGGGTCAGCTTCGTATCATTTTCAGCCCCGATCTGAAGGTAATCTGTAAAACGTTTATTGACTTGGAAGTGTTGGTACTTTTATGCATTCATCGTGTTAATCTTTGACCAATTGCATACCTCGTTCAGATATTATCTTGGGAATTTTGTGCAAGGCGGCATGAGGAACTTCTTTCTCGTAGATTGGTTGCACCACAGGTAAATGCATACTTGACTGGCTGTTTGCTGGTCGATCTCTTATAATTCGATTGTTTCTTATCTATGTATGAAAGAACGTCCATTTACATCATGTTGCGCTAGTTAACCTGCTTTCTTATTTAGTTTGGTTATTTGCACCATGGATGTTCAATATCTGACTTTTTGGCACAAATTTCACATGAATATTAAATAATGTCTTTTCCAATTGCATCATTAAGTTTACTCATATTTAGACTAGTCAAAGACTTAAAATTTGTTTTTAAAAAATAAAATAAAATAGTTTACTCATGTTTCCCTTATGTAGTCAAGAAGGAATTTTGATACTCGGTGCTGCAGTAATTGAATAAATTCCCTGCTTGTGCTAGCCTAGCTAATTCCATATACCATGTAGTTGGCATTGTAGTGATTGGGGACGTCTCAATTTCAATGTTGAAGTTCTGAAACTGTTCACTCATTGTTCATTAAGAATGGAACGACCAGGTTAGGGATATAGTGGAAAAACTGACCCATGGAAGCAACTACAAGCTTAAAGCAATACTTTAATGGGCACAAGATGTCACTTGTTTAGCATAAAGTTTATCAATACAAGTACTGGGTGTTACATTTTGTATATGGAACTTCTAAACACACTTGCTCCTGCAGGTAAATCAATTGCTGCAAGTTGCGCAGAAATGCCAAAGCACAATTTCTGAAAGTGGACCTGATGGCGTTTCTCAGCCCGATTTACAGGCAAACAGTGTTATGTGGGTGAAAAGTTTTTCAACTCTACTAGTCCGCAATTTCTTTCTTAGTTTAGACCATTTCATTTGTTTCCTTTCCCCCCCTCAGTTCAGGGGCTGCAGACAATGAACGAATCCTGATTGCTGATTAATTTAAGTGTTCCATAATTCTTTATTGGAAATGAGAAATTGGTGGTCCAGAAAGTTTATTGTCCATGGCGTTTAAGAACTCAGAAGATTTCTTTTGCTAGACCTTTGAAGTGGACGTCGAAGTGCAGCATGATTGTCCACACTCTTGTTATAAATTGTGTTGTTAATTTTAGACGATTAAAATTTAAGGTGACAGCTTTTCTATTGATCCCTCGCCCTTTTTATCACGTGACTATCTGTTGCTTTAAAGGGGCTGTAACCACCGGCAATTTCAGTTGAGTTCGCCCCCATTACGTTATTATTGTCCATTGAAAAGCAAAGAATCAAGAAGATGATATATCACCTCAAAATTTCAATGGCAAAATCCAATTTATGAAGGTTTAATAATTTGTTACTTAGCCTTTTAGTGCAGTCCTCTACTGCTTTCACATGTCCAGAGGTGTAGGGAGGACTTAACTACCTTTTGAATACCCGAAGAAAATCGTATTTATCTTTTTGGTGTTACATTTTGATCCCTAGCTAACATACTTGTGCACACGGCTTGCTGAATTGGATATTAAGTTCGTACTTGATATCTTTTTGTTTGTTGATAACTTAAACTTTTCTTGTTTGAACCATTTCAAGGCCCTATTTTTTCAGGGTTGTAACAGCTGGACGTCAGCTTGCTAAGACTTTGGAGCTACAATCACTTAATGATTTGGGATTTTCCAAAAGATATGTTCGGTGCCTTCAGGCACGTTTCTATCTTTTATAAACCTTTTAAAATGCATTGTCCAGTTGTTCAAACTTTTCTAAAAGGTGTCTCATAGTTGTTTGCCGTGTACAGATTGCTGAGGTTGTCAATAGCATGAAAAACCTGATGGATTTCTGCAGAGAACAAAAAGTTGGTCCAATTGGTAATTTCAGTGTTCCCACTGTTTTCACTCCCAAATAACCCACCTAGATGTATCCTACTCATTTGCAATATTTCATGTATAATAATGGAATATTGGTGGGATTTATTTAGTGCATAGATCTACACAAGGACGTGCTTTTTTTGTAGCTCGAGTGCTACTAAAGATCTAGTCTTCTTGAACTCGATTTCCATGTTTTAAGAGCAATAAATATTATCTGGATGGTCGTATTATAACATTCAGCACGATCTGACAGCAATTTTCATTTGCAGAGGGCTTGAAAAATTTCCCACGACACACCACTGTGCCAAAGATCGAGATGCAAGAGATGGACCAGATGGGAGGTGTTCAGAGTATGCCAACTGATTGCAATACACTAAATAAGCTTGTGGCATTGAATCCCGGGACCAATAATCAAATGAATAATAACCAACATATGGTTGGTCGAGGAGCTTTGAGTGGCTCAGCACAGGCTGCTCTTGCATTGACAAACTATCAAAATTTGCTGATGAGACAAAACTCAATGAATTCAACCCACAATTCAATTAAGCAGGAGGCATCTTCTTCGTTCAGTAATTCTAGCCAAGCTCCAACTTCATCAGTTTCAGGGTTGCAGAATGTATCAGGTAGTGGCTTCTCGAATTCCCAACTGGCGCAGCAGCAGCAGGCGCTGCAGCGTTCATTAAGTGGTAATGGTTTACTACTGCAAAATCAACCCCAGCCCTCTCGCGGGAGCCAAATAGCACAACAGCAAACAATCCAGCAATTGATGCAGGATATGAACAACAATGGTGGGGGCGGGTTTCATCAGCAGTCCCTTTTGATGCAGAGTGCAGGTCGGGATGGAATTGGTTTTAGAAACAGCCCTTCTGCAGCAACTACTCCGTCTGCAAATGGACAAGGCAATGTTGTTGGACACCCACCAAGCAGAAGCAATAGTTTCAAGTCTGCTTCAAATAACTTCTCATTTAGCCAAAAAACATCAGATTTGCCTCAGAATCTTCATTTATCAGAGGAAATGGTACAAGACATTGCCCATGAGTCCACGGAAAATGGGTTTTTTAACAGTGAACTCGATGACAGCATGAACTATGTGTGGAAATAACGTAGTTTGCTCTGTTGCTACCTTCCGTGTTCGGAACCTGACATATACTGTTGTACAGATGCTTGGTATTTAATCATTTTGTTTTCTGTTTGTCTCAACTATGTTTTAGCTGCTCGTGTTTGTACTTCAGTTGGTGTCTCTGTTACCTACTTTCTTCTTTCTGGGTATTTACCCACTCAAAACTTTTTGCAAGTGTAATCCATTGACATGAATTTAAAGACTACAAATTGGTTTTAATATGATATTTGCATCTTTCTTGAACTCGATAAATTTGATGGCTCAGCCATGTTGATCTTGTTCCTGGTAATCGATTCTCATGGAATGGCATCTTAGAATGTACAAACTCTTGGCATGAATTCTTTGCATACAAAGCATTTACCCGTGTATAACTTGCAAACTACGGCAAGACACATTATAAGACTCAAAATTTGAAGACAGTAATTAGAAACAAATTAGCAGCAAAGCATTCCGGTATCCTGGTTCATGTCCCAAATCATGAATGATACGAATACACAATATGTAAGACATTGTTTTCGTAAAATAAAAATGTAAATAATTTAAGTCATAACATCCAAAAGGAAAAATAAAGAAAAAAGTGGTTTCCATGTTCTATCTCTTGAATTTTCATTTTTTGGTTAGAATAATTCGAATTTTGAAATCACTCAGGCTATGCTTTCCAATTTCTGTGTCCTGCGAAAATATAGAGACTTCTACCGGAAGGCTTCCACTGCATCCTTGAAGTCTTTTAACAGTTCCTCAACATTCTTCACGATAGAATCATTATTGTCCCTCACTCGTACAGCAACCTACAAGAGTCGAGAGGATAAAAACTTCACAAACAAAATTCATTACAGCACCTATTAATATGATCAGCACAGAATTTGACATGATCCAAGAGCAATGCTCCGACATAAGTTGTTCCAAATAAAGAGCAAACATCCCACCCTGCACACGTACCCCAAAAAAATCTACAGAATTATTTACATTTTGTACAAAACTCTGTCAGAACCATTCTTTAATTAATTGTTGGGTAACCACCTTTTTTTTTTTCTTCACAAATTTGCGTCTACATTTCATTGACATCTTGGTGATGTCATTATAAAACATTTATCAACACAGTCAAGACAAGGATATTAGCAACTAAATATGTATCACAGAATTGCAGGTTATGCAAAAACTTGAAAAATACCAAACCCGCATATCTAAAGAGGAATTAGCATTGTCAAACTTGACATTGATGCAAAGCCAGTCATACTAGGGAGCCAGAAATAAAACTGTAGAGCCCAGCTAATTACCACCAGTTCATGCTTATTCCCATCAATTTAATCATCGAACAATCATGAGCATCAGGTACGAAGTTAAGTACTGGAATTACAGAGTATTTAATGAAGGAGAAGAAAACTAAACTAGGATAGTTACCTTCTTTATCTGTCAAATATTTAGCCCTTGTTTGAACCACTCTCTCATTCTTCTACTCATTTTTAACCACACATTCTTCAATAAAATAATATTTTTCATTACATCAATAACTTTTCCTTCTTTTTCAACCACATATTCACCGTCACATCACCAAAAAAAATGCACTCTCCTAAAAAATGTGCATCAAACCCACTCTTAATCCTTTACAGCCAACTATATCAGTATGGTAAAGCGTGTTTTGAAATGTAAATGCATGTATGCATGAGGTTTACAACATTCAACTGTCAATGAGCGTCTAACCTGTCCAGTTGCAACTTCTTTCTCTCCAACAACCAATATATAATTGTACTGCGCCAATTGAGCTTCCCGTACCTACAACGATTTGCAATCATACAGTCAGTACGCAAAATCTTTGACATAAAAACATTAAGTTATTAATTCAAACGATACAGTCTATAGACAATCAAAAACAGCTTGATTTATTAGGATTACAAGTGTAATTTTGGGTTTCCTAGACAGCTATTGCAATTTAGCACCTTTAGCTTGAGAATGCTTAAATATAGGTC
Source organism: Fraxinus floribunda (assembly GCA_903798395.1). Taxonomy (NCBI): domain Eukaryota; kingdom Viridiplantae; phylum Streptophyta; class Magnoliopsida; order Lamiales; family Oleaceae; genus Fraxinus; species Fraxinus floribunda. The sequence goes on along the minus strand of CAIGRS010087759.1, from coordinate 7,268 downwards.
TTTAATGGAAATAAATTTGTCCTAGCCTGTCATAAGAGAATCAAGGAGCATTCCATTAGCTATCTGTTTTAACAAGTTATACATGTAACCGAGAAGGAAAAACTGCAACCCATACAAATATAAATCTAAAGTGGCCAAAAGATAGCAATCATGGCAAAACTATTGTATTATATAAAACTTCTAACCAAATCGTCAACCTTCTTGCATTATGTAATCAAATAGACTGGCAAAAGGATCGGTTTTTCAAAATCTAGATCAAAAAGAAGTACTGGATATTCGGGAATCAAACAAGGCCATTAGCAAATGGATGATTCCACTAGGAAACAGAAACAGAAACTTCACAATAGGAAACAGAAACAAGCACTTGTAGGACAGGAGGCAAATCTAACTTCATCTGATAAATACAAGCAAAATCCTTGCTCAAATATATCATCATATCAGTTATGCAATTGCCTCATTGTGTTAATAAAGATCTGAGGGAATAGCTTTTTACCTTTTTATTGATTGTTCTGTCCGTGGTATCAACATCAACATAGAAACCAGCTTCATGTATGTGGTCCCGTAGCTACAGCCGACATAAAAAATATAATGATGTGAAAACTTTCAGGAAGCCTTCATGATAACAAACTAGTAAAAAATCAAAACAAAAGTATATAGTTCACTGTGTTTTTTGCATCATTCTTTTTGCTTAGTAAGAAAACCACAGCATTAATATATAGTTCACGGTATTTTTATTTTTATTTTTTTTGCTTTGCGTCATGGGAGATTACCAAAAAATGAGCAATTCCAAGTGGGTTTAGTTTCAATCAGAGAGATTGCAAATGACCTTAATAGCTCCACAATCATCATGAGATTCCTCTTTCAAACCAAATGTTGGATCAAAATGGTCATAATTCATACTTGTACAGTTGTACTTAAGAATAAGGACTAGCATTATCTATCAAGATAGTGCTTCACTCTTATAGCCAGAAGCCCAGTCCGGAAGAGATGAGGACAAACAAGTAGTCGGAAAAAAGATAAGGATAGAAAGGTACATATCGTAATCTAATATATCAAGGTGCACAAGGTATATAATCAAATGTACATATCAATCAATTAATAAATCACAAGTAAATTAGTGAAGGACCAAAGTACTTGCAACTAGTAAGCAACCTGCAGCGCATATGTTAGGGATTTGTCAGAGACAGGACAAACAATTGCTTGACGAGGGCTAAGCCAAAAAGGCCATTTCCCCTTGTAATGCTCCAGGAGTATTGCAAACATTCGTTCAACAGAACCAAGAATGGCTCGGTGTATCATAACAGGTCTCTCCCTCTTTGTTTCATCTTCTGCTGAGTAAGACAAGTTAAAACGAGCTGGGAGTTGGAAGTCCAGCTGTAACAACAAAATACTTATCATCGAGTAATCAAATTATTTTTCCAAAAAACTAAAACATGCAAACTTTTTTGAACCATAAGGATAGGTTCCATGCTCAAAATCACAGTAAAAAGGACAGGTTCCACGCTCAAAAGCATTATCAGGGTGCACACTCAGGTGGGTTATCCAGAATGTCCTGGTGTGGAGTAATGGAGTTTCAAGTATTATGGGGCTTGGATGATACAGACGCTCGTGGACCTTGGGGGACAAACTTCATGTTTCCAGGGCTTAATACCTGGTATAAGGCATTCACTTGACAGATTGTCATTTTGTAAAGGCATTTTTTGACTTTAGAAGGCTCGATCCACAATCTTCTCAAACAAATCACTCCCTCCTCACGCCCTTACAACCATAACTCAATAGCCACATTATAAGAGGGAAGAAGAGAACCCTCTCCAATATTTCTCTGAAAGAAGGATATCACAAAAAGTAACCACACTTCCCGCCATTGTCTTAATGGTTTCACCATCTACCACCTTTGAGCATAGATGAAACTGAATGGGTTATGACACTTCTATACATTTATACTTCTATACATTTATATCTTTTCTAAAACCATAGGTCTAAGTGCCTTATAAGGTTTTAACAGAAACTCCTCATTCTATTCAGCTCATCTATAGTTGGAAATCCAAATTCTTAAGAATTTTGAAGTTATGGTCGAAAATTTCGAGTGGGTTGAATAATCTTAACTTCTATCCCACTGTTACTTTCTCAGACTCCTTTAAATATTTTATGACTGCAAGCTTTGTCTAGACGCTCCCACTTTGTGATAGTCCAGTCAGTCCCATTTTTCAGACAAGTTATGAATATTAAGGCTATTTTTTATTTTTAATGACATTAGCAATTTTTTTCTTTTCTTTTTCTTTTTTTAAATATTTAAATATCAAAATTTGTTTTGAGATTATGCTCTATGCAGCAGGCACACAGGAGCTGCCGCTAGTGAATGAAAATTTTCATCTCATGCCCTCGCCTTTTAAAAATCACTGGACACGACCAAAGAAATGAAAAAGAATGTGGCAAGCAGTAGCAAACTAACCTGCAATGTTGCACACTGAAATTTCCTTCTCATTGCATCAGAAACACTGATATCAATCTTTGGCCCATAAAATGCCCCATCACCTTCATTTATCTAATGGCATGGATCTAGAAGTCAGTTCAAGACAAGGACAAAAGAAATAGATAGAAGAAGGTAGGTAAATCAAAACATAAGAAAGGGGTTTCCGTCACAAGTGTTTTTCCCCTAGTTAAGACCAATAACTTTATAATGAGACTGGCTTCAACCATATCAACTCATATGGGATCGATAACTAACCTCCCAGGGTTTTCCAAAATCATTTAATGCTTCTGCAAGAGCGGCTTCAGCCTTTTCCCATGTTTCTAGGTCTCCAAGATATTTTTCTGGTCTCTGCAACACAAAAATCACGTGATTAACTTGAACTTCATTGATAACCAGAAGTTCATTTAGATTTCCGTGAAAGAGCACTCATAATGCTCAAAAGTCAAACAATAATTACAATTTCCACTGAGAAGAACTAATCTCCATACCGTTGATAATTTGAGGTCAAAAGTGAAGCCAAATATTTTGTACGTATAGCTGATAAATGATAGAGCAGCCTTGACTTCATCTTTTATCTGCGAAATGAAAGAATATTCAAACTAACTTTTTTTTTTTTTCTGGATATAAATATGCTAGCTGCATATCACAAAATCTTATCCACCTGGGATTCCCTGCAGAAGATATGAGCATCATCCTGTAAAAAAAGTAAAAACTTGTGTCAGAAGCAACATAGCCTCAACCCACCACAGAACAAAAACTAGTGTAACATAAACAATGTATAAACCTTTAGACCAAAATAGTTGACCGTGACAGACTAGTTGAATCATTTAAGATGAAATTTACTGTAAAAAGTAGGAACACGAGGACACCAACAGCTTTGAGACAGGAACAGTTCAGGATTGTCAATATCAATGCAAACATACGGAAGCGAATAGGTTATGAGCATTTCCAATCTATTCTATCCCCTATAATATGTTTTATGTGTACCTGCTGAAATCTCCTGACACGAGTCAATCCAGTAAGTGCACCACTGGCCTCATTCCGATGCAAGACCCCAAAATCAGCTAGGCGAAGTGGAAGTTCTGCAATGTGGAATTGCATGTAGTTTTGGTGATTCATCTTATAGAGTAAATTAAAGACCAAAAAATGACCACAATTCCTAAAGAGATCCTTGATGATAATTTAATGGTGTATAACACCCATGTGAAAATAAAATGAAGGCAACAAAAAGGCTACATCATGCCTAATATAGATTTCAGTCAAATATACTGCAAAGCTCATGGAACATTCATGCTGTTAAAGAGGTATCAAAGAAAAAACTAGGATCACCTCGATACGAACGAACTCTATGATCAAATATTAAACAGTGGCCAGGACAATTCATTGGCTTAAGTCCAAATTCTTGTTTCTCTACCTGCAAGAGAACCCACATATATCATTTCATCATACTGAAAGAACAACACAATCAGCAAGAGATAACTACTTTTTAATTGAAACTACCCATGCCCTGTGATGCTCGGACCCTTCATTTTGGTCGGCATGCCCGTGTCGACATGACACGACACGGGTACCGGTACGAAATACGGGTTGGACGCGGCAAATTTCAACCGGACACGACGAGGGGCGGAGCCATTTGTTGCAGAGCCAAAAGTTGCGAAGGGAGGAGGAGGAGAATCGCCTTTTGCAGTCGTCACGAGGGAGAAGAAGATGATAAGTCACGTAGGGAAGTAGGGAAGGAGGAGGATATGGGCCTGTTTTTTGTTTTAAGTTTTGGGCTGGGCTTTAAAATAATGCTGATTTTTTTTTTTTTTTAAAACATTGCTTCTTTTTTTTTTTTTTTTTTTTTTTTT
>CAIGRS010087748.1:0-10210 GCA_903798395.1 Fraxinus floribunda | reverse complement strand
TTTTTGTAAGTTTTTTCGACGTGAGTCGATGAAATTTCTGAATTTGGTAATTTGAAGTGTATATATTATTTTAGGGAAAATTAAAGTAACGGTACCAAACCTTTCACTTCTTTGCAAACTTTGTCCAAACCTTTTATTTGTGTTAGTTACGGTACCAAACCTTTAAACAATTCGCACCCGAAGTTCAAATTGACAGAAAACGTTAGTTTGACCATTAGTTGACCAATAATTAAATGTCTGACCAATTGTTGATCAATTTCTGAATGGTAAATATGTAACTTTATATTTTTCATGTAAAAAAATTAAAATAAATGAATTAAATTTTTAAAAACCCCAAGCTATTGTTCATCTTCTTCATCCTCACCACCCCTACCACCCACCCCTACCAATTTCTGTAGACTGTCCTTTGAGTCCTCCGGTGATTAGGGATGACAACGGGGCGAGTATGGGACGGGTCGCTCATTCCCACCCCGTCCCATCGAGTATTTTTCTTAACTTGCCACATCCCCATACCTGGTTAAAGCGGGACGGGGCGGGCAAGTCTCTTGCCCCATTTATTTTTTCTTTTTATTATTTATTTATTTTATTTTTTGCTTTTATTTTTTTTATGTCTTTAGTTAGTAAATATTATTACTTTTTTACCAATTTGTTAAAAACAACTTATGTTCTCTTTAAAAATGATGATAAATTTATTATTTTTTNGGATGACAACGGGGCGAGTATGGGACGGGTCGCTCATTCCCACCCCGTCCCATCGAGTATTTTTCTTAACTTGCCACATCCCCATACCTGGTTAAAGCGGGACGGGGCGGGCAAGTCTCTTGCCCCATTTATTTTTTCTTTTTATTATTTATTTATTTTATTTTTTGCTTTTATTTTTTTTATGTCTTTAGTTAGTAAATATTATTACTTTTTTACCAATTTGTTAAAAACAACTTATGTTCTCTTTAAAAATGATGATAAATTTATTATTTTTTACTTCGATAAAAAACTTAAATTTGAAGTTAACTTTAAATGGGGCGGGTAGCGGGGCGGGAACTATATTTTCCATACCCGCCCCATATCCACTTCAGGGTAATGACCCTCGCCCCATCCCCGTCCCACTTACCCAATTAGGCGGGTAATTCCCGCCACATTCGGGGTAGGGCCCCACGGGTATCAGGTTGAACGGATTTTTTTGCCATCCCTACCGATGATTGCTCCAACTGTAACTCCATCTAACAAAATCACAATTTGAGAATTATTAATTCACGAATAAATAGAAAAAAGAATAATAATATTCATCCCCAATGGAGATACAAACACAGTCTAGGTGGCTCTAAATGATATAAATTAAATGACTTATTTAGCCCCTATTTGAAACCCATTTTGAGGAAAAGAAAATTTTTGGAATGATGATTGATGTGAGAATGTGTGGTGGAAAAGTGATGAATTTTTTTTATTTGTGTGTAATATTATTTTATTTGAAAAATGTGTGGTTGAAATGAAAAATGAAAATGAAAATGTAAAATTAATGGGTGTCAAACGGGGGCTTAATTTCACATATCATTTAATGTCACATTAATGACACATAAAATGTGTTTGTATCCCAGTGAGAATGAATAGTATTACTCATAGAAAAACCAAAGAGAATTTGAAATTTTACCCAGTAGTGTACGGTCATTTACAAGATCAAATTGAACATACCTAAAGCAAAAATGCGAGTGAGTAGAGCCATAGTGACGTTCTTCATCACTGAAAAGAGAAGCCCAGATTTGGAAACAATCGGTTTCGTCGAAACCCAAGAGAAAATTCGAGAAAGCCAATTCTTCATCAATGTATTATGTATATGAGATCAACACGTGTGCAGAAAACCCTATAATATTTTTGAACAAAATTTTGGACAAAATTTGTAAAAAAGTGAAAGATTTAGTACCGTAGCTACAATTTTTCCATTATTTTATGATGGAGTATGATAATTCTCTATTTTGAGAATTGTGGCGACTGGCCGTAAAAGAAAAGGTTAGCTAATTTTTTTCTAGTGACATGATCAAGGTGGTAGAAGAGACGGGTCGAGGCAAATGCACAATTATTCACATTTGAGGATATGTGGAAAATTTCATATTTGAGGTCTTAAACAATCCAAAGTCAATGTGGAGATTATTAAAATTTTGACTTCATATCTAATTAAAATAAATGAAGTATTTTTTTAAATAAATCTCACGTTGAATAAAGATCAAAATAATCTTCTTTGTGTACCTATAAATAAGAGCTTTAAATTGTATTTTATTTATTTTAGGTTTAAGATAGCTATAGGCTATTTTGGGGTGAGACTCGGGATGTTTTGATGTATCACTTGGTTCGATATTTTGAGGCACTTGGAGGGTTGTGGGGTGTGTGAATCTATACGATAATACAAGTATATAATATGGTGTAAATTTCTGTTTTTCGATAGCCCATAATTTTTTTTTCCTATTTCAGAATTTTCTACGTAAATCTTGTAATGTTATTTTTCTCCGAATTCTTTGAACAAGGATCCATAGACAAATTGAAGAATTAATCTTAATTTCCAACACAAATTAATAAAGGTATTTCAGCCCTCCACATTATTTTTTTATTCTTAAAGGCTCTATGAAGATGAGAAAAGGGATAATTTGTTGTCTAAAATAAAAGACTTCTTTATAATTTTTTAAAACTAGACTAGAAGAGATGTGTATCTATATTTAACCGCCAATTTCTTCCACAAAAGTTGGACAACCTAACCCCTTATTTTCCACATTTCTTACCAAACGCACCACTTATTTTCCATGCCAATTACGTCGTGATTGACGTCAAGCTTCCCTCGCTCTCCAATTTAGTAAGGATATGTTTGGCTAAGCTTATAGGTAATTTATAGTTCTTTTTAAATAGATTTTATTTTTAAAGGTTTATATTTTTTCTCACAATTATAATATTTGGATGATAAAATATGGTTACTTCTTATATTTGAAAAATAGTTTAAAAATTTACTTCAAAAAGAGTAAGTTTTAGAGCATGTTTGGAAATGCTTATAACGGTTCAAATTATAAATTAATAAATATGAATAAGTGAGTAATATCCAAATATGTGAATATACAGTGGCTTTGAGAATTTTATTTATTTATTTATTTAAAAGTAAGAAAAAAAAGTAAATCATGAAGATATGTTCGGAAAAATTTTGAATTTACGTATAATATTTTATGGAAAAATGTGTAATTGAAAATGAATTTTGAAAAAAAATGGGGGTGAAAATATAAGTTTAAAATAAATAAATAATTATTTTCATTTTCAACCAGCAAAAAAAGGTTTATCAACTTAAAAGTTATAAGCTCAACCAAACATTCACGATAAGTGACTTTTTTAAGCTTTATGCCAAACATGCAGCGACTCTGTCGGTAACGAAGGATTCGAAAATGGGATCGAATTCATGGGAAGAAGTTTTGAAGAAGATGTTACCGGAGGGTGCTCCATTGCCAGATGAAGATCACCTCGACTATTCTATTTCCGTAGATTATCATGGCCCCTCTCTTCCCTTTATTCCTCCAAAACCCGATCCAAATCCCAGGAAAAAACTTGCTAACTTTTTCCCCAAACACTCTTCATTTACTCATTACAAAAGCAATACCAAATTTGACAGCAATAGTGGCAGCAGCGAAACGATGTCGTCAAAGAAATCTTCTGGTATTCTTATCGCTCGTGATGATGATACTAATTATAATGATGATGAAGTTGGTGATCACGAGGTGGGAGACTGTTGTACACGTAATTGTAAGAGTTTTGATGAGAGGGAAAAGAAAATTAAAAGTGAGTTCGAGATTATTACTGGGAATAAAGGGGAAATTTGTGGTAGGTGTGGCGGTAAGGATAGTGTGTTGTTGTGGGAAAGGGTTGGCGATAAAAATGAAGTTGGTGATCATCAGATGGGAGACCGTCGTTTAAACCATTGTAACAATTTTTCGAGTTTTGATGAGAGGAAAAAGGAAATAAACAGATGGTTTGGGATTATTAATAGGAATAAAAAGAGTGTGTGTGGGAGGTGTGGTGGAAAGGGTAGTAGGTGGTTCTTAGGGGAAAGGGTGGGTTGCTTTGTGTGTGGAGCAGAGTACTGTAAGAATTGTGTGTTAAAAGCGATGGGGTCGATGCCGGAGGGGAGGAAGTGTCTGGGATGCATTGGGAAACCAATTAACGAGGCGAGGAGGAGGAGCTTAGGGAAATGTTCGAGGCTGTTGGCGAAATTGTGCAGCAGTTTGGAGGTTAAACGAATAATGAAGGTGGAGAGGGAGTGCTCTGTGAATCAGGTGATGCCAGAGCAGGTGGTTGTGAATGGGAGACAATTGAGGGAAGAAGAGTTGGTGGAATTGCTGGGGTGTCTGGTTCCTCCAAGGGATTTGAGGCCCGGGCAGTATTGGTATGACAGAGATTCCGGGCTTTGGGGGAAGGTAAAATGAGTTATTGAAGCATGATTTCTTTAGCATTTGTCTTTTGATATTTGTGTATGATGGTATCTCAAGATATTGTTTGTTCGAATTTTGCAGGCTGGAGAGAAGCCGAATAGTATTATAAGTTCGAAATTAGATATTGGAGGCAAGCTACAGATTGATGCGAGTAATGGAAATACGAGGGTTTACATCAATGGCCGTGAGATCACAAAAGTTGAGCTCAGAGTGTTAAAGGTAAAAAGTTTCTGTAAAGTGGAAATTATCTTTCACATTTCTCAGCTCTGTTTTCTAAGGGATGTTTGCACAGTCCATTCCGTAGTAAGTTAGCTCTAAATGTTGATTGGTACGTCTCTAAGAGTGGGCTGCTGATAAGAGTGAATAAATCCATCTGAGATCTGACAGTTGTAAATTCATAGGAAACCACTTGTTTGCAACTATTGCTACTTGCAGTTACATTATGTAACTGTAAACTTTCTTAAATTTGTTAGTACCGACTCAAAACCTACGTTATTGCTACTTGGAACTTAATCTGTGCTGCATTATCTACTTTTCAGCTGGCTAAGGTGCAGTGCCATTGTGATACTCACTTTTGGGTATATGAGGACGGATCCTACGAGGAAGAAGGTCAAAACAACATTAAAGGAAACATATGGAAAAAGGTTCTCTCGTAATCTAATAAAGTTTTATTTTTACGTTCATTGACGCTATGTTCAATTATTTGAAGGTTTTCGATCTGATTGAAAAGTTGAGGTTGGCTTCTTGTTAGGAAGGCATCCACTCGTTTCATTTGTTCACTGTTTTCATTGCCTGTACCACCTGAAAGCTCTCACAGTACAAAAGAAGAACCTGGTACATTGTCACCTAGGTCTATTTCGGATTATTTGGACCAGGATAGAGTCCAGAAACTATTGATGCTTGGATTTGAGGAGTCTGGGACAAGCACCATTTTTAAGCAGGTCAAATTTATAGTGTGGTTCTATTATTTTTGCCTACTTTGAGAGAGAGATGATAATTCAACTAGAATGAAAATTATCGTATTTAAACATTGGAGGTCATCCAACTTTGGGTGAAGTTCAATAATAATTTCCTTCCCAGATGCAGTTTTTTTTAATTATGCACCTAGAAGATATCTAATTTGGATTTGGAAGAGTTACATTCACAAAAAATGTTTATCTTTCCTTTTGTTTAGTTCTATTCTATTGTGCCTGTTCCTTTAGCTGATTGAATTTGTTATTTTTCTCATGTTACAGGTGAAATTTCTGTATGCTAACAAGTTCACTGCTGAAGAACTGCAGAATTTCAAGCTAATAATTCAAAGTAACATTTACTTATATCTCAGTATCTTATTTGAGGGAAGGGAGCGCTTTGAAGAGGAAATTTTGAATACGGAAGAGTCTTGTGGTATGTATGCTAACGAGTCTAGTCCATGTAGTTAATCTGATGCTATTAACGGATTCCTTCTTCTCCACCCCCCCTTCACGTAGACAACATACGGAAGAAACAGTATTACCCAAAGATTCAGGAGCACGTCAAAGTTGCAATTAATTCTTGTTTCATGCAATAAGATGTGGTAAAACTTTTGCTTATAAATCAATTCATATTCTTTGATGGGACTTTGTGCACTTAGTCCGAAAATAGGAGAAATATCACTGACATTTTACTAGTTCAGGCGTTCTATTTGTAGGTAAGCTATCTGACTAATTATCCCTCCAACTAAATAAAAACTTTGAAGCTGTTAACAGTGGCTACCATAACTGTCACGCCCCATTTATCAGAAAGCAGATTTCTCTTCTAAGCGAAGTATTTATTTCCAATAAACATGTATCAGGGATACTTGCATCCAACATGAATCCTCATCACTTCTTTTTTCGAAGTACAAAATTTGAAGATAGCTGAAACACTTCTAGCTAATGAGCGGTCACTAATGGGCAAAGACTGGAAGTCAATCCTAGCAAAACAAGATAAAAAGATGGAGTGCTTGTTTGGTAAATAGTTGGTCAAACTTCATTTTTAACCACACATTTCATTAGGGCCACAACTTTTAACCACTTTTCACCACACATATCGCGAGACCCACCAGCTTTTATCAACTTTCAGCAACATCACACAGTCCCAGAGTTTCAATTAGAGACTAGACTTCAATATTTCATTAGATCGGATTTTATCATTTTAAGAGTTGTTATTTGGTTCTTTTAGATTTGAGTTCATTAACCGATAAAAGTTACCTATGTTTTTCAATTCTTTTTCACCACATTAATAATATAGAATCAGAAATATAGATTTTTCTCCTCCCAAGTTTTTCTTCTCTTCTCTCTATTCTCTTCTTGTGTTACGTTCTACATCAGTCACTTTCTATATTTTGGAGCACGGATTCTTTTCTGCTACGCATTTTTCCCTGGATGGAATAGGAGATGAATTTCGTTGTTTCAATTACATATATATTATATCATATTTATGTTAATTCAATATGTGGAGAATTCAACATGGACATTCACATAAGTTGAGTAACGAGAGCAGGACGGATTAAATATTCGGTGTGTACGAGTTACATTTGTTCTTCTTGAATATATCTAATGGGGTCTATGTATAGCTAGTTGGTATTTCCTTGTGCCTTAGAGAACGGTTTTGAATACAGACACGAGCTCTTACTCTCGTTTACCATTGCATATTAATTATTATTCAGGTGAAATGGGGCTTGAAGGAAGTAAGCATTGCATCTATTCAATCAACCAGAGAATCAAGCATTTTTCGGATTGGTTATTAGATATCGTGGCCACTGGAGATTTGAATGCTTTCTTTCCTGCTGCAGCACGGGAGTATGCTTCTGTTGTAGATGAAAGTTGGAAAGATTCTGCCATCCAGGAAACTTACAAGAGGAGGGAGGAACTGCACTTTCTTCCTGATGTAGCTAAGTATTTCTTAGACCGGGTATGATTTCATATGCTCCTCCTCGAACTAGTAAATTGTTGGTGATGATTTACAGATTGAAATATTTTGGGAAATCATGGATTTAATTGAGTCATGATATGTACAAAACATGATTTTTCAGTGAAAATTTTAATGACAGCCCAAATATGTGAAATTTTGAAGTTATGGGAAATAAAATGCTGGAACCAGATATCTTAGCCTCCATCTATAAATGATGTTCCCATTTTCTTTTGTTGTGTAAGATCATATACAAGGCTCTGAAGGAGCAGCCAGGTATAACCAACCAGAGGATCTTACAGACTAAAGTCATTAATTCAGCTATCAAATGTTTCTGTATTAAAATCTAAAATCGAAATTCTCTATGAGCTCTTGGTACTGTGAATTAAATAAACTTTTTATGTTTTCCAGGTCACTGAGATATCATGTAACGAGTACAAACCTTCAGAAGAAGACATTTTATTTGCTGAAGGAGTTACTCCCAACAATGGTCTTGCCAGCATTGAATTTTCCTTTGATGACCATAGCCCCATGTCTGAAGTGTACAATGAAAACTTTGAACGCCAACCTCCTTTGACAAAGTAAATTTTTATAAGAAGATGGAAGAATCAATTACGTGCATGGTTGGTACAGCATATGAAACACTACTCAATAGTGTTAAAAGACCAAAAAAAGGCTAAAATATTTTCAATTATACTCTCAAGTCCTATCCAATTATATGTACCAAACGTGCACTTAGTGTCTAGTCTTTCTTAGCTGAGAGTTTAAATTCTCCTATATAAAACAACCCTTTTTCTTTTTCTATGCTGTTTTTAGGTTCCAATTAATACGCCTCAGATTTAAGGGACTGCATGGTGGCTGCAAATGGCTGGAAATGTTTGAAGATGTGAGAACAGTAATCTTTTGTGTTTCCTTGAGTGATTATGACCACGTTGGGAGCCGGGGTACAGGTCTTCTGGAGAATAAGATGCTGGCAACCCGAGATTTTTTTGAGAACATTGTCAGACATACTTCGTTTCAGGGCAAACCCTTTGTTCTCCTCTTGAACAAATACGACATCTTTGAAGAAAAAATCAACAAGGTTCCATTAACAGTTTGTGAGTGGTTCCGCGACTTCAACCCCTTGAAATCTCACACCAACAGCCACTCCCTGGCACATCAAGCGTATTACTATGTAGCCGTGAAGTTCAAGGAGTTATATGCATCCATCACCGGCAAAAAGCTATACGTTTGGAAAACGAGAGCCAGGAAACGAGCATCAGTTGATAAAGGATTCAAATACATAAAGGAGATCCTCAAGTGGGAGGAAGAGAAAGATGGAGACATTTATGCTATGACTGAGGATTATTCTGTGTCTAGTAGTGAAATGAGTTCTTCACGTAACTGTTTCTGACCTGAAATTTTAGTTGAGAAATTTTTTTACAGAGTTGATGTAGGAACAAGAAGTGCATACGAGATTTTTTTTTTCGTTGGCTATGAATTCTCCATCAAATGGTGGACTTACCAGACGTATACACCTTTATAATTTGTAGTTACAATATTCCTATAAATGAAAATTCAGAAAAAAACACTTCTAACCTTGTTCTGTTTATTTGAACTTTTAATTCTCTGTGTTCGAATTTTCAAGACTCTCTCCGAACATGATATTGCATTTGAGGAAAACACTTGTTAAAAACAACACAGAACGGAGTCATCTAGATGCTCTCTGTTGTCTTGTTCCTAGTGATTACGGGACGCAGAACAAAGATTGTAAGAATTCTAACGCCCCACTGTTCGTAAAGAAATTATTATAACATTGCACAACTTCAGATTCCTACTAAAAATACATGACGAAGAGAAGTTGACTATAGTGTATATTCCCAAAACGTTGTGCATGTCTTGAATCAGACGGATTATTCAATATCAGTAAACATAAACTGAAAAAAAACCAACAGCAGTGCTAGATACATAATATGCTTCACTATCGATGCAACTGAATGGCTAAGCCACTGAATCTCCTACTGCTCCTTGTACCTCTTCTCGACTTCTTCCATGCTCTGAATCTCCTGGTGATACTTGCAAATACGGTAGATACACCTGCACCAGCATTTAAAAGTATAACCATATCAAAATTGTGAAAAGAAGGATTGAAAACTAAACCAGAACATAAGTTAGCATGTTTGGTAGAGTACTGGACGAGGCTGGACAGTGTAATACACAAGATTTGAACTTTTTTTGTTCTGAGTCCACTTCACCAAACATGCCAAATGTGGTCAGTATTGTTAACCACATACCAATACAGAAGGCAAGCTGAAACACACAAAACTGCATTCCTCTGAGCCTTGTAGATCTGCACCTCATACAAGTAAGTAGAGTTTGAATCAAGAACATACAACCAAAGTGGTGGCCTAATGCCACAACCAATTTTTTTTGTAAAAGTAGGAATACGGTAATAAACAGATGATAAAACCACAGGTACAAGTGTGACTGACCAAGCTCCCATCTACACCCCCCAACTAAGATTCCAGTTCATGAAGGTTATAATTTAAGAAATGTCACACACTAGTCAAATCTCAATGGACTACATAATGATTGGACGATTTTGAGGAAAGATGAAAATGATTGCTCCGCAACATGGACTACATTAAGGTGTCACAGCTCTAGAACCCCAAGCAGATAAGTCACTACCTGACCATGGATTACTAAGAAAGAGACCAAAGATGCATATGCTTCAAGATGTTAGGGTGTCCTCAATACAAAGGGCAGACTGTGACTATTTCACAACTCCAGGGCAATCTATCATTATATACACGTTCATTTAAATTCCTTATAGGCCTCCAATTCTAGAAGAGCCCGGAAGAGTTGAGAAG